>MU732600.1:17454-58448 GCA_026770625.1 Nicotiana glauca
TGAACGGAAGTTTGAAGGAAAGTTTTGAATGGATTTTCAAAAAATCCTAACGCCTTTAAATAAGGCAAGTCCTAGCTTGGGGTGCAGAATTTTCTTATGTAAAATGCAGTATAATACCGCGCTTTAGTAAAACACAATATTATACTGTATTTTACATAAAAATGAATTATTTAGTAAAATGCAGTATTATACTGTGCTTTACTTTAACGGCTAAAATTTTGTTAATGTAAAGCGTGTGAGCACGTGATTTTTGCCCTATATGAGAATCACTCCCAAAAATTCAAAAAAATAAATTAATTTTGTTTACAATTGTTGTGAATTTTGTGTTATTTTTCTTATATTGTTTGCATTTCGTTTGTGCATGTTTATGTGTTAAATTAATAAAAAAAATACAAAATATGTCACATTTGCATTTAGGATTTAATTCTACAATTAGGAGCAATTAAGTTTGTCTTACAAAATGGAAAAAATCACAAAAAATATGTACTTTGCATTTTTAGCATTTAATGTCAAATTGGTGGGATAACTGTTAGTAGGAGTTAATTAGTTATTTTTGATAATTCAATTACGTCTTGTAATTTAATTTAGGATCTTTAAGTGTTAATTTTGGAGCAAATAAACGAAAAGAGAGCAAAAATATGAAAGGAAAATCGGATTGAGACTCTTATTCTAATTTGAATTATCCTGGCCCAAGTGTCTCACAAATCCAACCCAAAACCCACCGGGTTAACCCGACCCGGTCTACCTCATAACCTAAAACGCCCCCCTCTTTCATTTACATCTTACCAACCAAAAACCCTAGGAGACCTCCCCAAGCTGCCACACCCAAGAGAACAGCCCCCCCATCTCATCTTCCTCGTCCCCTCATGAAACCAGACGACCACCCTCGTCCCACTCACGAAACCAGATGACCACCCTCGTCCCCCTCACGAAACCAGACAACCACCCTCTTCCTCCTTCACAAAACCAAAAGACCATGAAGACAGCTCTAGACGACCAAACGACCAGCAGTCGTGCCGCCTCCAACCACCCAGTCACGCCGAGCTCCACCATTCTCATCATCAAATCACTGACTGCTCAGTCTTCAGTGTGCGAATGTCGTATTCCTTAAGACGTTCATCTTCTATCATCGTCTTCAGTGTTGTTCGTTGTCGTCGTCAATCGTCGTCTTCCTTAAGACGTTCGTTTTCAGTCATCTTCCTTAAGACGTTCGCTGCTCGTCGTTGCTTAAGACGTTCGCTGTCCGGATAGATTTTGTTTTCGCCTAAGTTGAAGTCTTTGTCCGAGATTCTGGTTCGATGTTGTTGATTTCGTTTAAAGTCGGGTCAATGTGCAGTTGTAATTCTTGCTTCATTTCGGTTTAATCGGAAAGCTCCTTCAGGTCTGTCTTTCACCTTCATTATTTTGTAGTATGGTTCTATTTTAATGGTTCTGTAAAAATTCAGAGTTTATGGCTTGTTTCAATTTGTGTTCATTATCCTACCATGCTTTAGCTTCGTTTTTGAATGTCTTTTATTAAGTCGTTGATCCGGTTTATTTGTGATTATTTAGTAGTGGTTTGTTAAGCTTTTATGTTCCTTTGTTGTTCATCCGATTTTGCATAAAAGTTCAGTTTGTTTTCGATTTAGTGAATTTATAGTGCTCATTCATCTTTTGTCTAAGTTTTAATTTAGAGTTGTGATTTGCTCAGAATCATGGAGTCCTTCATATTGATTGTAATGTTGTTTGATCTGATTGGAGTTCAAATGTTGTTGAATTCAGTGACTTGGATCTAATTGCTTTTTCTGTTAAGTGTGGAGTCTGAGATGAGCTTGACCCTGATTCAAATTCAGTTTTGGTGTACTAGTGTTAATTAAAAGCTGGTTTAGTGTGATCTATTGATTGATGATTAGGTGAATTGGTTTTAGCTGATATGGTTTTGTACAGGTTTAAAGGGTATTGGGGTAGGATAGTAATTTCAATAGTTACAGGGGTATTTTGGGACTTAAAAGTGTAAAAATAATTAATTTAAATATTCTGTCCATTAGGTACTAATGAACTAATAAAATAATATATTTATTTAATAATTAGTGGGAAACACAACATAATGGTATGGGGAGGTTTTAAGAGAAAGTTGATTAAACAAATATGTGCCCATAACCTTTGAATTAAAAAATAGAACAAGACATATGGTAGTGGGGGACAAATGAATTAAAAGAAAACAAAATATATAGTAATGGGATATAAGAGGGGATGGGCAGAGTGTTGGCCTGAGGTTTTTGAGTGTTTCAAGGGTAGCAAGGGGTCTATTTTGGGATATAAATAAGGGAAGTTTGGGTAGAGTTCAGGGGCTGGTTTTTGCATCCTGAAAATCAGTTTCTGAGAGAGTTTTTTAGGAGATCATTTTAAAGGTTATTAAAGAAAGCATTTTGAGAGAGTTTAAGCAATCATTTTAGTTCAACTAATACTGTTTCACTGAAAACTGAAGAGAATTTCAGCTTTAACTATCAAGTTATATTTTCGAGTTCATCTTTTGATCGCTGATACTGCATTTAATTTGGAATTTGGCTGAAACTAAGCTGTTTTGGGGGTCATCTATTGGGTGCTATTATTCTGTTATTACTGGGTCTCATTTTGGTCTATTTTGGGTGTTGTACTGGTTGTTTGGAGCCGTTCCATTGCTGCTGTGTTGTTGCTGTGTTATCTGCTACTGTTGACTTCCTCCTTTTCTTCTTGTATTCCATTATCTAGGTACACTCACTTGGAACTAATTTGGCGTAATTCCCCGAATGAAATGGAACTGCAGATTGTTTGCTTGATCTTCCTGGAAATCTATTGTTGAATTAGTCATCTGCATCACAGTTAACCTTAGGATGTATTTGGACAGGTTCATTGTGTTAGTTATTTGTAGTAAATCAATTGGACTATTTGAATTTTCAATTTGTATTGAACGGTACTAAATGATGTGCTGCTGGGCATGAATATTTTCAATTTCTCGTTTGGGCCTGGGCCAAGGTCTGTTTTGGCCGATTCAGTCCTTCTTTGATTTTAAATTGTTTTCGCTGGGCTTATCTGGGAGCCCAATGGCTGGACTGTAGTGCCAAATTACAAATTAGTCCAAGTAATCAAAATTAATTAGGACCTCTTCTTTTATTTAGAGACAAGAATAAATAGAAGAATCGTAGTCGCTTTAGGATCGGCCTTTAAATAATAAATGAGACGAGCCTCGCCGAATAAAATTGCATAATTGCGGGGCCCTCAATAAATGGCTACAATAATTGCTTAGAATTCGGGATGGGCCGTCTAGCAAAATTTTACGGCCTTCCCCAAAAATAATAACGTGCTAGTCACTTTAGACGCGCTTTTTATAATTTACTTTCTTAAACTCGGGTCTGCATTTCATGTGACCCAAATCCAAATCCCAAAATGTTGGATAGAATGTGTTTCAGATTGCGGGTGCATTTCATGTGACGCGATCCAAAGACATGTTTTAAACGACGTTCAATTTTCCTTAAAATAATAATAAAAGCGGTTTACGGTTAAAAAACACATAAGTTAAAGCATGTTATAAAATCAGATAAATAAGCCAAATATGACAGTTGAGCGCCCGTGCTAGAACCACGGATCTCGGGAATGCCTAACATCTTCTCCCGAGTTAACATAATTCCTTACTCAGATTTCTGGTTCGTAGACTATAATACCGAGTCAACTTTTTTCTCGGTTCAGGATTCAAACCGGTTACTTGGGATACCATAAATCTCTCAAGTGGCGACTCCAACTCTTAATAATAAATCCCGTTTCGATTGTCCTTTAATTGGAAAAACTCCCTTTACTACGCCCTTCACGGGGTGTGGTAGGCGAAAAAGGGGGTGTGACAGCTCTGGCGACTCCACTGGGGATCTGAAAATCCAGAACTTTTGGTTCTGGGTTCAGAATTTGAGATTGGTATATTTGTTATATTTGGTTTGTATATTATCTAATTTTGTTGCATGTTTGGGCCTAATGTGCTAAGTGTTGCTATTACCGCTTTGATATTCTGTGAACTGTATATAAACTGCTATGAAACCTATCTCCTCTCTAAGTCTTCTAAATCATGAAGAAGGGTGCACTTCGTGTGACTTCTTTTCTGTATAGAGTCTACTCCAATTTTAGAACGAGGCTCGGATAAGTTGCTAAGCCGGTGAAGCTTCTGTATTCCCGGTACGCTGCCTCCCCACTCGGCTCGAGCTGTCTGCTCGGGTAAGCCAGGTTTAGAACAAAAACCTAGGTTTTGAACCTAGAATAACACAGCTTCATGCCGGATCCCTAGTAGGAATGCTTATTTGCATCATGTTGCATGTGACTTAGGGGACTCAACACAGGGGTTGAGTCCGTCTAGGACAGGCAACCTGAAATGAAAAGACCATCCTGCAGCATCATATTTGTTTTACGTATTTAATTGCTTCAGACTTGCATGCGGTCGCTTATGAAAATTGGGAATACGGGAAAATTTGAAAAGAAGAGGAAAAAATAATAATAGCAGTGTAGAGAGATAATTACCTATTTTGAAAAAAAACAATGTCCAAATAGCGTCGAAACTCTGCCGAAATTTTGAGAAAATAAGAAAAGAAAAAAAGAAAAAAAAGAGGAATTATTTTGAAAAAACAAAAAATAAGAGTTTTGTTTTCTAATTTAGTTTATTTCCTTAGCCCGAACTACGCATGTTTGATTCTCACCAGATGTGAGATACGTAGGCAACCCTCATCGGGTCCAACTCCCCTTTTGCAAAATAGCCAAAAAATATCAAATTTTAATTTTTGTCATAAAATAAGTCGGGTGATGCCACTTTTGTCAAACATAGCCAAATGTTCCCGAAAGGGAAGCCGGAAGGCTGACTTTGCATAAACTGCCACCTTTGGGTCATTTTTTGGTCGGTTGACCCACACAACCTTAAAATCTTTGTCCCCGAGGTGCTGAAAGGTCGTGTTTGCAATATCGGGTTTTCTATTTTTGAAAAACAAGAAAAAGAGTCATAAATAAGTCGGTGATGCCGTTTTTGCTGGAAATAGCCGAATGTTCCCGAAAGGGACGCCGGAAGGCTGACTTTGCATTAACAGCCACCTTTAGTCATTATTTTAGGATTCTGGTCGGTTAGCTAACGCAACCTTAAAATCTTCGTCCCCGAAGCGCTGAAAGGTCGTGTTTGCAAAACCAGGTCTTTTGTTATTAAAAAAAACAAGAAAAAAAGAGTCAGTAGGCAAGTGAATGCCGTTATGATTTTTGGTCAAACTAAGCCGAGCCAACTTCGGCAGTATATTGAACCGTTCTTACCGAGATAACCTTAGAGTATCTTTCAGTTGTCAAAAGGCTATTTTCGTAAAAGAACGGACAAGTTTGTAAAAGTATCATAAAATAGATCCTCCCCGACCTTAAAATTCATGAGAAATTGGGAAGGGGCCACGTTTGCAAAAAATAGCCATTTGGTTGAAATTGGCAAACAGGGAAAGGAAGTTGGCTGTTTGTTTTTGAGTTCGTAATTCTTTTGATTAGAATATGTGCGTTGTTTGATTCTCAAGTTTGTAGGTCATCTTTAAAACCTTTGAAACCAGTCTGTTTTATTATGAAAATTGAAAATTCCAAAAACTGTTTCATTGTTATTTACCTTTCATTTGTCGGAACTACGCACGGTCTGATTCTTGCGGGGACATGATACGTAGGCAATCCACATAAGATTCTACCACCACTAAAAAAAGAAAAAAAAAGAGAAGAAAGGAATGATAAGAAAAACAAAAAGGAAAGTGTGGAGGCACTTAAAAGAAGCCGGAACGACGCATGCGGTCAGAACAAAGACATGATAGAAATGGATAAACTGCCTAGGAACATTGCATCCCCAACGTGCAATTGCCTTATTTGTTAAAACTCTAAACACTAACAAAGTTTGTTGTTTTCCAGAGATTTCAAACATTTAGTTTGTTAGAACGTTCTGGCAGATTACCATTACCAAACAAGATCCAAAGGGCCCATACCGAAAAATATGACTAGTTCAGACCAAAGTGTTGAAGAGAAAAAAATGGAAATACAAACAATGAAGGAGGAAGTAGACAGGTTGAGACAAGAGATGAAATAGATGCACCTAGCCTGGGCTAGGGTGCAAAAAGTACCAATCCTTCCAACGCTAACAAAGTTTGCTGTTTTCCAGAGATTTCAAACAGTTAGTATGTTAGAACGTTCTGGCAGATTACCATTACCAAACAAGATCCAAAGGGACCATATCGAAAAGCATGACTAGTTCAGACCAAAGTGTTGAAGAGAAAAAAATGGAAATACAAACAATGAAGGAGGAAGTAGACAGGTTGAGACAAGAGATGAAAGAGATGCACCTAGCCTGGGCTAGGGTGCAAAAAGTACCAATCCTTCCCACTACTCCTACCCTCCCACCAGCACAAAATCCGGAGTACCCTCCCTCTGATCCATCAACGAGCTTCCCAATTCACCAATACTATCAGGGGAAAAATTCCTACGAGCCCCAAGCTCCACCACCCAATTAGAACTCTCCTCCACCAATTGTTCCTGTTTTTGTGGCACCCCCACCAGCCACACTACAAAGATCATCCAGTGAGCCGTTGTTTCAGGCTCACGATAACCAATACTATCCCCCTGAACCTACCTTCAAAGCACCCAAGCCACATACTTATAATCCTTACTTTGAGATCCCGGCGGAAACTGAGAGGCCGGCTAAGAATTCGGAGCAGGATGAAGATCTTCGCAAAATGAAAAGCCTGGAGCAGTCCTTCAGGAATATGCATGCGTTGGGCGGCCAAGTCAGTGTGGCCTACAAAGATCTGTGTCCTTTCCCCGATGTTCAATTGCCGGCGGGTTTCCAAATACCAAAGTTTGATCTGTACGAGGGGCACGGTGATCCAATGGCACATCTGCGAGGATTCTGTAGCAAAATGAGAGGGGCAGGTGGGAAAGACGAGTTGCTGATAACTTATTTTGATCAAAGTTTAAGCGGGTCTGCACTGGAATGGTACACAAGGCAGGATCCTAGCAGGTGGTACACTTGGGATGACCTGGCGCAAGCATTTGCCAGTCATTTCCAATATAATCTTGAGATCGTCCCTGACCGTCTCACATTGTTAAAGCTGGAGAAAAAGCCTGGAGAGAGCTTCAGGGAATTCGGGTTCCGTTGGAGGGAGCAGGCGGCAAGAGTCGACCCTCCTATAAGGGAATGTGAAATGGTGGATTACTTCTTATAGACTTTGGAGCCAACGTACTTTGGTCACCTGGTGACATCAGTTGGCAAATCCTTCAATGAGGTCGTAAAGATGGGCGGCATGATTGAAGAAGGACTCAAGTCCAACAAGATAATGAGTTATTCGACGATCAAGGCCACTACTCAGGCTATCCAGAGTGGCACGGGAGGTGTGCTCGGGAAAAAGAAGAGAGAAGAAGCCGCAACAGTCGAAGCAGGTACTTGGTCCAGAGTTAGAGGCCCTTTACCCTACTACCAGCCCAGACCCCACCGCCCAAATTACCCATACACTCCATATGGCCCTCCACAGCCTTACTACCCACCACCAGAGCCACGTTTTTCCATCCAGCACGCCCAAACATATACCCAACCTCCGGTTCACCAGCAATGGCATGCACCGGCTCCCCAAAATACATACCCACCCCCACAAAACACATATCCACCCCCTAGGGCCTACAGAAATCCTCCAGGGTTAGGCTTCCGTGGGAATCAAGCTTTCAGGAATTAGAGGATGCAGAAGCAGAGAACATTTACTCCGCTGGGAGAATCCTATACTACTCTTTTCCACAAATTGAGGCAGTTAGGCCCGTTGAATCCTATTGAACCCAAAATGCCAGATCCCCTACCTAAAAATCTGGACCAGTCAGTAAGGTGTGAATATTGTTCGGGGGCACCCGAAAATGATACTGAGAAATGTTGGAAATTAAAAGTTGCCGTGCAAGATCTTATTGACACAAATAGGATCGAGGTCCAGGCACCAGAGGCACCCAACATCAATAAGAACCCGTTGCCGGCGCACCATGAGGCCCACATGATCGAACTAGTTCATGAAGGAGGGGAGCTCAAGAGACCCTCACAAACAGTAATGATGATCCGTGCCTGTCCAAAAGAAAAGTCGACTTGTGGAAAGGCAGTGGTACAGTTGGAAAGTGTAAACAGCAAGCCAGTGGTGGTAATGGGGCAAAGTTCATATGTTGTTGCAAAGAATCCAGAGTCGGTCAAGGTAGTGCTGCAGGGAGTATCAAGCACACCTGCGGTAGTCGTGAAAGGGGTCCACATAGAACCAGTTATTATCAGTCCAGTAATGCAGTTGCCTATATTCAGTAAGAAAGTCGTGCCATGGAGCTACAGTCAAGTAACGGTGATGTATAAAGGGAAGGAAGTTGTGGAAGAAGTATGTGAAGCCTAAGGGCTAACTCGTTCGGGAAGGTGTTTTGCTCCCGCAGATTTAAGAAGGGCCAATCCTGTAGCAGTAAAGAAGCCAGTGACGGAGGAATAGGCGGAGGAATTTTTGAAGAAGATGAAGGTACAAGATTACTCCATTGTGGAGCAGTTGAGGAAGACCCCGGCACAGATTTCGTTGCTATCATTGTTGATCCATTCAAGCGACCATTGCCGGGCATTGATGAAAATTCTGAACGAAGCCCACGTTCCGGATAAGATCTCTATGAACCATTTGGAGAAAATAGTACACAAAATCTTTGAGGTGAACCGAGTGACATTTTCTGATGATGAATTGCCGGTGGAGGGTACAGAACACAACAAAGCTCTCTATCTAACCGTGAAGTGCGAAGAATCAGTGGTCACCCGAGTACTGATTGATAATGGGTCCAGCGCCAATATCTGTCCTTTGACCACTCTGAGAAAACTAAAGGTTGACGATAAAAGGATTCACAAAAATAGCGTCTGCGTCCGAGGTTTTGATGGGGGTGGTACTGACACAGTGGGTGATATCATACTGGAATTGACAATTGGTCCGGTCGAGTTCACCATGGAATTTCAAGTGATAGACATGGCAGTGTCGTATAATCTTCTGTTGGGGCGACCCTAGATCCACGCGGCCAAAGCAGTGCCTTGTACATTGCATCAGATGGTCAAATTTGAGTGGGATAGAAAAGAGATCGTGGTACATGGGGAAGACAATACATGCGCCATAGGCGACGCCAGCATACCCTTCATAGAGACCGATGATGACAAGGGGCCATGGGTTTACCAGGTTTTCGATACGGTTTCAATGGATAAGGTTCCCGAGGGTAAAAACATCCCACTTCCCAGAATAGCAGCTGCAACTTTCATGATAGCGTCGGAGATGTTGAGTAACGGGTTTGTACCAAGCAAAGGCTTAGGGGCTGATCTTCAGGGTATTGTTCAACCGGTGTCTTTGCCCAAAAATCTAGATACCTTTGGGTTGGGGTTCAAGCCTACAACGGCAGATGTGAGACGGGCTCACAAGTTGAAGAAAAGAGTCTGGGTTCTTCCCAATCCGGTTCCGTGTCTTTCCAGATCATTTGTCAGGTCAAGTGTTAGAAAGCTGTCGGCCCCAAAAGTTCTTGGGCCACAGATTGGGTCGGATGGAGATTTGAATAAGGGTTTTGAAAGATTGTTTGTCGAAGTCAACGTGGTAGAATCTGGGGAGGGATCCAGCAATGCGGATGTACAGTTTGTGGGGCCAAGGGCAAATATCAACAATTGGATGGCTATTCCTCTTCCTATTTGGAGGGAGCCTTCGTAGTGGGCTCTGATTTTCCTTCATGTTTAGCTGGATTATTCCAGGGTTAGTCTAGTTTTCTTTTACTTTTGTACTCGTCAAAGTGTGAAACCTTGTTATCTCGTACTTCAATCAATGAAAGTTTCTTCTTTGCTCTTATTTTATTTTAATTTTGTTTTCTTCTTTTCTTTTCTGAAAAGTTCTATTTATACCGGTCTTAATGACATGACATGCACGACGGATCTTCAACCTAGTCTAAAAAATCAATCTGATTTCGAACTAGTAGTGCAAGAGGTAGATTATGATGATGAGTCGGAATACGAAGAGGATGAAGCCTTCGAGGAAATTGATAGGTAATTAAGCCAATTTGAAGAGAAATCCAAGCCCAACTTAAATGACACAGAAGCCATCAATTTAGGGGACGCGGATGATATCAGGGAAACTAAATAAGCATCCACATTGAACTGAACATCAGAGAAAAATTAATCAAAACACTTATTGAATTCAAAGACGTTTTTGCGTGGTCGTATGATGACATGCCGGGTTTAAGCACCGATTTAGTGGTTCACAAATTGCCCATTGACTCGGCATACCCTCCTGTCAAGCAGCAATTGAGGAAGTTCAAAACAGACATGAGTGTGAAGATTAAGGAAGAAGTAACCAGACAGCTGAATGCAAAGGTTATTCGGGTCACTCGATATCCTAGTTGGTTGGCTAATGTGGTACCAGTGCCAAAGAAAGATGGAAAAATCAGGGTATGTGTTAATTATCGCAATCTGAACAGAGCAAGCCCAAAGGATAACTTTCTGTTACCCAACATCCATTTTTTGATCTATAATTGTGCCAAATGTGAGATCGGGTCTTTTGTGAATTGCCATGCTGGGTATCATTAGATTCTGATGGATGAGGAAGATGCAGAAAAGACGGCTTTCATCACATCATGGGGAACTTATTGCTATCGGGTAATAAGTTGAAATGAATCCTGCCACATCAGGCCGAAGCAAAGGGCAAGTTCGCCCTGAATTGGCAAGGGCCATTTATTGTGACCAGAGTGTTGTCCAATGGCGCTTTATGTTTGACAGATGTCGAGGGAAGATGTATTGAAATGGCTATCAATTCCGACGCAGTCAAAAGATATTATGTATGATTTCTTTGATTGTAATTATTGTTTCTTTGTTTGTACTTGGCATTGTATCGGAGAATGAAATGACGGAGACAATTTTTCTACTATCCAAACACTTTAACCTTTGCTTCCCTCTTTGAGCCTTATTTATTCTTTCATATCCCTCTTTTGGAATCATTAATGGAAATGAAAAAAAAGGAGAGAAGAAAAGAAGAAAAGAAAAGAAGGAAAAAATAATAACAGAACAAAAGAAAAGTCACAAGAAAAACAAAGGAATCGTGTGGGAACTACGTTTGACCTGATTCCTCGAAGAGGATACGTAGGCGCCTCACGGCTCGGTCATAGTGTAACAAAAAAACCAAAAAAAAAAATCCGCAAGTAAGAAAACAGGGGCGGAAATTGTATTTGTAATTTTGGGAAAGAAATTTGATTCCAAGAGTTGTAATGTTTTACCCCTCAAAATTATTTTTGAACTTTTGATACCCTTTTCTTTAGCCACACACAAAAACCATATTGATGTCCAAAAAGACCTCCCGATCAGTATCCGAGGAGTGCCGAGTCAAGCAAATGGAAGCCAGGAACAATACCCTGATCCCCGACAGGAAGAGGATCATAAGCTGAAAAGAATTTGATAGCCAAAAGAATCCCCAGCAGAGAGAGTCTTATCGGTAACACTCCAATCCCCAGCTGAAAAAATAAAATGAGAGAGTCTTATCGGTGAAAACCTTCATGGGCACCATAAGGCGATGGGAGTTGAGAGAAATAAGAGAGTCTTATTAGTGAAAACCCCTCGGAGGGCACTATGAGGCGACAAGGAATTAAAAAGGGGACGAACGAGATAAGGTTGACAGAAAGGATCCGTCGAGGCATCAAGAAGAACAAAGATACAGATTCGTCAAAAGAGTTGGGTTATTGGACCTTTGAAATGCAAAGTAAGGCCATCCGAAAGGTTGATTGATATAAATAGACTGGGTTGGTTAATCCAGAATGCAGGACATGATCATTGGGGTCGGTTTTACCGTTCAGATAAGTTCTTTTCCTTTTTCTTCTCAATTGTTCAGAAAGACTTTTCTTTTTCTATCTCTTGAAGCCATCATTTTTCATTTTCTTTTGTTTAAAGATTTTTTCAATGGTGGTTTGTTTTTAAGAAGGATTTTCAGAGCCTACTACCAGTTTCCAATATGGTGCAAGAGTGAAATTTGGATAGGACCGGCCGAAGATAAGTGTAATGGAACAAGAAAGAGGTCGTTGTAAGACCTGAAGGGATAAGACCTGAAGGGATATCATCCTCAGCAGGAATATCATCACCCCAACAAATAACATCATCCCCAGCAAATTCTGATAATGTGATAGGGACGAGAAAGATGTCGTGGTAAGACCAAATGATGGATTGGCCTAAGATTTCGGGAGAGTATGGAGTAAAAGTGGGAAACAACAGTCAAGAAGTTGGTAGATAAAGAATCACCAAGAAGCAGGAGCATCCCCGGCAGATTATTGACCAAGTTTCAAGATGGTCAGACAAAGCAGGGCCTATAAAAGAAGGAAAAAAAAGAGAAAAAAGAAAAAAAAAACCATCCTCAGCGGGAGTGGCACGACCGCTCACCACATTTTAAAACTAACCAAATTTTCTTTGATTTGAAGCAGGTAAAGGACATGTTATTGATGGCGGAAAGACATGCCACAAGGAAGATTATCAAACAGGGGCAAAAAAATTTCTTCATGTTTGAAAAATTTCTGGAAGTCGGGAGCCCGCAGAGGAATACATTTCAGTTGAAGTTGAAGTCGAGAGCCCGCCCGTATAACAGAGGAATATATTTCAGTTGAAGTCGGGAGCCCGCCCGTATAACAGACGAATACATTTCAGTTGAAGTTGAAGTCGGGAGCCCGCCCGTATAATAGAGGAATACATTTCAGTTGAACTTGAAGTCGGGAGCCCGCCCGTATAACAGAGGAATACATTTCAGTTGAAGTTGAAGTAGGGAGCCCGCCCGTATAACAGAGGCATACATTTCAATTGAAGTTGAAGTCGAGAGCATGCCCGTATAATAGAGGAATACATTTCAGTTGAAGTTGAAGTCGGTAGCCCGCCCGTATAACAGAGAAATACATTTAAGTTAAGTTGAAGTTAAGAGCCCGGTCGTATAACAGAGGAATACATTTCAGTTGAAGTTAAAGTCAGGAGCCCGCCCGTATAATAGAGGAATACATTTCAGTTGAAGTTGAAGTCGGGAGCCCGCCCGTATAACAGAGGAATACATTTCAAGTTGAAGTTGAAGTCGGGAGCCCGCCCGTATAACAGAGGAATACATTTCAGTTGAAGTTGAAGTCGGGAGCCCGCCCGTATAACAGAGGAATATATTTCAGTTGAAGTTGAAATCGGGAGCCAGCCCGTATAACAGACGAATACATTTCAGTTGAAGTTGAAGTCGGGAGCCCGCCCGTATAACAGAGGAATACATTTCAGTTGAAGTTGAAGTCGGGAGCCCGCCCGTATAACAGAGGAATACATTTCAGTTGAAGTTGAAGTCGGGAGCCCGCCCGTATAACAGAGGAATACATTTAAGTTGAAGTTGAAGTCAGGAGCCCGCCCGTATAACAGAGGAATACATTTGAAGTTGAAGTCGGGAGCCCGCCCTTATAAGAGAGGAATACATTTCAATTGAAGTTGAAGTTGAGAGCCCGCCCGCATAATAGAGGAATACATTTCAGTTGAAGTTTAAGTCGGGAGCCCGCCCGTATAACAGAGGAATACATTTCAGTTGAAGTTGCGGTCGGGAGCCCGCCCATATAACAGGGGAATACATTTCAGTTGAAGTTGAAGTCGAGAGCCCGCCCGTATAACAGATGAATACATTTGAAGTTAAAGTTGAAGTCGAGAGCCCGCCCGTATAACAGAGGAATACATTTAAGTTAAAGGTGAAGTCGGGAGCCCGCCCGTATAACAGAGGAATATATTTCAAGTTGAAGTTGAAGTCGGGAGCCCGCATGTATAACAGAGGAATACATTTCAGTTGAAGTTAAAGTCGGGAGCCCGCCCGTATAACAGAGGAATACATTTCAGTTAAAGTTGAAGTCGGTAGCCCGTCTGTATAACAGAGGAATACATTTTAGTTGAAGTTGAAGTCGGGAGACCGCCCGTATAACAGTGGAATACATTTCAGTTGAAAATGAAGTCGGGAGCCCGCCCGTATAACAGAGGAATACATTTCAGTTGTAGTTGAAATTGGGAGCCCGCCCGTATAACAGATGAATACATTTCAAGTTGAAGTTGAAGTCGGGAGCCCGCCTGTATAACATAGGAATACATTTCAGTTGAAGTTGAAGTCGGGAGCCCGCCCGTATAACAGAGGAATACATTTCAAGTTGAAGCTGAAGTCGGGAGCCCGCCCGTATAACAGAGGAATACATTTCAGTTGAAGTTTAGGTCGGGAGCCCGCCCGTATAACAGAGGAATACATTTCAAGTTGAAGTAGAAGTCGGGAGCCCTGCCGTATAACAGAGGAATACATTTCAGTTGAAGTTGAAATTGGGAACCCGCCCGTATGACAGAGCAATACATTTCAAGTTGAAGTTGAAGTCGGGAGCCCGCCTGCATAACAGAGGAATACATTTCAGTTGAAGTTGAAGTCGGGAGCCCGCCCGTATAACAGAGGAATACATTTCAATTGAAGTTGAGGTCGAGAGCATGCCCGTATAACAGAAGAATACATTCCAAGTTGAAGTTGAAGTCGGGAACCCGCCCGTATAACAGAGGAATACATTTCAAGTTGAAGTTGAAGTCGGGAGCCCACCCGTATAACAGAGGAATACATTTCAGTTAAAGTTGAAGTCGGGAGCCCGCTCGTATAACAGAGGAATACATTTCAGTTAAAGTTGAAGTCGGGAGCCCGCTCGTATAACAGAGGAATACATTTCAGTTAAAGTTGAAGTCGGGAGCCCGCTCGTATAACAGAGGAATACATTTCAGTTAAAGTTGAAGTCGGGAGCCCGCTCGTATAACAGAGGAATACATTTCAGTTAAAGTTGAAGTCGGGAGCCCGCTCGTATAACAGAGGAATACATTTCAGTTAAAGTTGAAGTCGGGAGCCCGCTCGTATAACAGAGGAATACATTTCAGTTAAAGTTGAAGTCGGGAGCCCGCTCGTATAACAGAGGAATACATTTCAGTTAAAGTTGAAGTCGGGAGCCCGCTCGTATAACAGAGGAATACATTTCAGTTAAAGTTGAAGTCGGGAGCCCGCTCGTATAACAGAGGAATACATTTCAGTTAAAGTTGAAGTCGGGAGCCCGCTCGTATAACAGAGGAATACATTTCAGTTAAAGTTGAAGTCGGGAGCCCGCTCGTATAACAGAGGAATACATTTCAGTTAAAGTTGAAGTCGGGAGCCCGCTCGTATAACAGAGGAATACATTTCAGTTAAAGTTGAAGTCGGGAGCCCGCTCGTATAACAGAGGAATACATTTCAGTTAAAGTTGAAGTCGGGAGCCCGCTCGTATAACAGAGGAATACATTTCAGTTAAAGTTGAAGTCGGGAGCCCGCTCGTATAACAGAGGAATACATTTCAGTTAAAGTTGAAGTCGGGAGCCCGCTCGTATAACAGAGGAATACATTTCAGTTAAAGTTGAAGTCGGGAGCCCGCTCGTATAACAGAGGAATACATTTCAGTTAAAGTTGAAGTCGGGAGCCCGCTCGTATAACAGAGGAATACATTTCAGTTAAAGTTGAAGTCGGGAGCCCGCTCGTATAACAGAGGAATACATTTCAGTTAAAGTTGAAGTCGGGAGCCCGCTCGTATAACAGAGGAATACATTTCAGTTAAAGTTGAAGTCGGGAGCCCGCTCGTATAACAGAGGAATACATTTCAGTTAAAGTTGAAGTCGGGAGCCCGCTCGTATAACAGAGGAATACATTTCAGTTAAAGTTGAAGTCGGGAGCCCGCTCGTATAACAGAGGAATACATTTCAGTTAAAGTTGAAGTCGGGAGCCCGCTCGTATAACAGAGGAATACATTTCAGTTAAAGTTGAAGTCGGGAGCCCGCTCGTATAACAGAGGAATACATTTCAGTTAAAGTTGAAGTCGGGAGCCCGCTCGTATAACAGAGGAATACATTTCAGTTAAAGTTGAAGTCGGGAGCCCGCTCGTATAACAGAGGAATACATTTCAGTTAAAGTTGAAGTCGGGAGCCCGCTCGTATAACAGAGGAATACATTTCAGTTAAAGTTGAAGTCGGGAGCCCGCTCGTATAACAGAGGAATACATTTCAGTTAAAGTTGAAGTCGGGAGCCCGCTCGTATAACAGAGGAATACATTTCAGTTAAAGTTGAAGTCGGGAGCCCGCTCGTATAACAGAGGAATACATTTCAAGTTGAAGTTGAAGTCGGGAGCCCGCCCGTATAACAGAGGAATACATTTCAGTTGAAGTTAAGGTCGGGATCCCGCCCGTATAACAGAGGAATACATTTCAAGTTGAAGTTGAAGTCGGGAGCGGAATACATTTCAGTTGAAATGGAGGTCGGGAGCACGCCTGTATAACAGAGGAATACATTTCAAGTTGAAGTTGAAGTTCGGAGCCCGCCCGTATAACAGAGGAATACATTTCAAGTTGAAGCTGAAGTCAGGAGCCCGCCCGTATAACAGAGGAATACATTTCAGTTGAAGTTGAGGTCGGGAGCCCGCCCGTATAACAGAGGAATACATTTCAAGTTGAAGTTGAAGTCGGGAGCCCGCCCGTATAACAGAGGAATACATTTCAAGTTGAAGTTGAAGTCGGGAGCCCGCCCGTATAACAGAGGAATACATTTCAAGTTGAAGTTGAATTCGGGAGCCCGCCCGTATAACAGAGGAATACATTTAAGTTGAAGTTGCGGTCGGGAGCCCGCCCATATAACAGGGGAATACATTTCAAGTTGAAGTTGAAGTCGGGAGCCCGCCCGTATAACAGAGGAATATATTTCAAGTTGAAGTTGAATNATAACAGAGGAATACATTTCAGTTAAAGTTAAAGTGAGGAGCCCGCCCGTATAACAGAGGAATACATTTCAGTTGAAGTTGAAGTCGGGAGCCCGCCCGTATAACAGAGGAATACATTTCAGTTGAAGTTGAAGTCGGGAGCCCGCCCGTATAACAGAGGAATACATTTCAAGTTGAAGTTGAAATCGGGTGCCCGCCCGTATAACAGAGGAATACATTTCAAGTTGAAGTTGAAGTCGGGAGCCCGCCTGCATAATAGAGGAATACATTTCAGTTGAAGTTGAAGTCGAGAGCCCACCCGTATAACAGAGGAATACATTTCAGTTGAAGTTGAAATTGGGAGCCCACCCGTATGACAGAGCAATACATTTCAAGTTGAAGTTGAAGTCGGGAGCCCGCCCGTATAATAGAGGAATACATTTCAGTTGAAGTTGAAGTCGGGAGCCCGCCCGTATAACAGAGGAATACATTTCAGTTAAAGTTGAAGTCGGGAGCCCGCCCGTATAACAGAGGAATACATTTCAGTTGAAGTTGAAGTCAGGAGCCCGCCCGTATAACAGAGGAATACATTTCAAGTTGAAGTTGAAATCGGGTGCCTGCCCGTATAACAGAGGAATACATTTCAGTTAAAGTTGAAGTCGGGAGCCTGCCCGTATGACAGAGGAATACATTTTAAGTTGAAGTTGAAGTCGGGAGCCCGCCTGCATAACAGAGGAATACATTTCAGTTGAAGTTGAAGTCGGGAGCCCGCCCGTATAACAGAGGAATACATTTCAAGTTGAAGTTGAAGTCGGGAGCCCGCCCGTATAACAGAGGAATACATTTTAGTTGAAGTTGAAGTCGGGAGCCCGCCCGCATAACAGAGGAATACATTTCAAGTTGAAGTTGAAGTCGGGAGCCCGCCCGTATAACAGCGGAATACATTTCAGTTGAAGTTGAGGGCGGAAGCCCGCCCGTATAACAGAGGAATACATTTCAAGTTGAAGTTGAAGTCGGGAGCCCGCCCGTATAACAGAGGAATACATTTCAGTTGAAGTTGAGGTCGGAAGCCCGCCCGTATAACAGAGGAATACATTTCAAGTTGAAGTTGAAGTCGGGAGCGGAATACATTTCAGTTGAAGTGGAGGTCGGGAGCACGCCTGTATAACAGAGGAATACATTTCAAGTTGAAGTTGAAGTTCGGAGCCCACCCGTATATCAGAGGAATACATTTCAAGTTGAAGCTGAAGTCAGGAGCCCGCCCATATAACAGAGGAATACATTTAAGTTGAAGTTGAGGTCGGGAGTCCGCCCGTATAACAGAGGAATACATTTCAAGTTGAAGTTGAAGTCGGGAGCCCGCCCGTATAACAGAGGAATACATTTCGGTTGAAGTTGGAGTCGGGAGCCCGCCCGTATACTAGTGGAATACATTTTAACTTGAAGATTGAAGTCGGGAGCCCGCCCGTATACTAGTGGAATACATTTTAACTTGAAGATTGAAGTCGGGAGCCCGCCCGTATACTAGTGGAATACATTTTAACTTGAAGATTGAAGTCGGGAGCCCGCCCGTATACTAGTGGAATACATTTTAACTTGAAGATTGAAGTCGGGAGCCCGCCCGTATAACAGAGGAATACATTTCAGTTGAAGTTGAAGTCGGGAGACCACCCGTATAACAGAGGAATACATTTCAGTTGAAGTTGGAGTCGGGAGCCCGCCCGTATAATAGAGGAATACATTTCAGTTGAAGTTGAAGTTGGGAGCCCGCCCGTATAACAGAGGAATACATTTCAGTTGAAGTTGAAGTCGGGAGCCCGCCCGTATAATAGAGGAATATATTTCAAGTTGAAGTTGAAATCGGGTGCCGGCCCGTATAACAGAGGAATACATTTCAGTTGAAATTGAAGTCGGGAGCCTGCCCGTATAACAGAGGAATTCATTTCAAATTGAAGTTGAAGTCGGGAGCCCGCCCGTATAACCGAGGAATACATTTCAGTTGAAGTTGAAGTCAGGAGCCCGCCCGTATAACAGAGGAATACATTTCAAGTATGAAGTCAGGAGCCCGCCTGGAAAACAGAGGAATACATTCAAGTTCAAGACAGAAGTCAGTAAAGTAGAGGGCTACAACAAAATATCCCCAGCATAGATTCCACTACAGAAAATCAGAAGGAAGACCACAATTCGAGTCAGAAAGAATAGAAATATCAGAGGAAACAAGGCCACCAGAAACACCGGAAGAGCAAGTTTAAGAGCTAGATAAGATTTTGTAACTCATAGATTAGTTTAGTCTAGCTTCTTATTTTTCATCTTAGCATGGTGTAATAAGGAGGTCAGTAAGCAGTAGCAGCAACAACAATAGCAGTAACAACAAAATCACAGCTTCACGGTAGTCCCAGCTACCAAAACTTCTTGAACTACATTGACCTGATTCCCTTTTAGCCAGGGATATGTAGGAAACCTTCGAAGCAGAGGTTCGGTCAACTCTCTTTCCAAAATATGCTTCGCACGGAGTACTCAAACGGGCAAAAATCGCTCGTATCCGCTCACTTATCTTTGCACGAAAACTCTTTGTGTTTTCGAGAAAAGAGGGGCAGCTGTGAGCACGTCATTTTTGCCCTATATGAGAATCACTCTCAAAAATTAAAAAAAATAAATTAATTTTGTTTACAATTGTTGTGAATTTTGTGTTATTTTTCTTATATTATTTACATTTTGTTCGTGCATGTTTATGCGTTAAATTAATAAAAAAATTACAAAATATGTCGCATTTGCATTTAGGATTTAATTCTACAATTAGGAGCTATTAAGTTTGTCTTACAAAATGAAAAAAATCACAAAAAATATGTACTTTGCATTTTTAGCATTTAATGTCAAATTGGTGAGATAATTGTTAGTAGGAGTTAATTAGTTATTTTTGATAATTCAATTAGGTCTTGTAATTTAATTTAGGATCTTTAAGTATTAATTTTGGAGCAAATAAATGAAAAGAGAGCAAAAATATGAAAGGAAAATTGGATTGGGCCTCTTATTCTAATTTGAATTAGCCTGGCCCAAGTGTCTCACAAATCCAACCCAAAACCCACCGGGTCAACCCGACCCGGTCTGCCCCATAACCTAAAACGCCCCCCTCTTTCATTTTACCTCTTACCAACCAAAAACCCTAGGAGACCCCACCCAAGTCGCCACACCCAAGAGAACAGCCCCCCTCCCATCTCATCTTCCTCGTCCCCCTTACGAAACCAGACGACCACCCTCGCCCCCCTCACGAAACCAGACAACCACCCTCTTCCTCCTTCACGAAACCAAACGACCAGCTCCAAACGACCATGAAGACAGCTCCAGACGACTAAACGACCAGCAGTCGCACCGCCTCAGACCACCCAGTCACACCGAGCTCCACCATTCTCATCGTCAAACCACTGACTGCTCAGTCTTCAGTGTGCGAATGTCGTCTTCCTTAAGAAGTTCATCTTCAGTCTTCGTCTTCAGTATTGTTCGTTGTTGTCGTCAGTCGTCGTCTTCCTTAAGACGTTCGTTTTCAGTCATCTTCCTTAAGACGTTCGCTGCTCGTCGTTGCTTAAGACGTTCGCTGTCCGGACAGATTTTATTTCCGTCGAAGTTGAAGTCTTCGTCCGAGATTCTGGTTCGATGTTGTTGATTTTGTTTAAAGTCGTGTCAATATGCAGTTGTAATTGTTGCTTCATTTCGGTTTAATCGGAAAGCTCCTTCAGGTCTGTCTTTCACCTTCATTATTTTGTAGTATGGTTCTATTTTAATGGTTCTGTAAAAATTCAGAGTTTATGGCTTTTTCATTTTGTGTTCATTATCCTACCATGCTTTAGCTTCGTTTTTTAATGTCTCTTATTAAGTTGTTGATCCGGTTTGTTTGTGATTATTTAGTAGTGGTCTGTTAAGCTTCTACGTTCCTTTGTTGTTCATTAGGTTTTGCATAAAAGTTCGGTTTGTTTTCGATTCAGTGAATTTACAGTGCTCATTCATCTTTTGTCTAAGTTTTAATTTAGAATTGTGATTTGCTCAGAATCATGGAATCCTTCATCTTGATTGTAATGTTGTTTGATCTGATTGGAGTTCAAATGTTGTTGAATTCAGTGACTTGGATCTAATTGCTTGTTCTGTTAAGTGTGGAGTCTGAGATGAGCTTGACCCTGGTTCAAATTTAGTTTTGGTGTACTAGTGTTAATTAAAAGCTGGTTTAGTGTGATCAATTGATTGAGTTTGATTAGGTGAATTGATTTTAGCTGATATGGTTTTGTACAGGTTTAAAGGGTATTGGGGTAGGATAGTAATTTCAGTAGTTACAGGGGTATTTTGGGACTTAAAAGTGTAAAAATAATTAGTTTAAATATTCTGTCCAGTAGGTACTAATGAACCAATAAAATAATATATTTATTTAATAATTAGTGGAAAACACAACATAATGGTAGGGGGAGGTTTTAAGAGAAAGTTGATTAAACAAATATGTGCCCATAACCTTTGAATTAAAAAATAGAACAAGACATATGGTAGTGGAGGACAAATGAATTAAAAGAAAACAAAATATTTAGTAATGGGGTTTAAGAGGGGATGGGCAGAGTGTTGGCCTGAGGTTTTTGAGTGTTTCAAGGGTAGCAAGGGGTCTGTTTTGGGATATAAATAAGGGAAGTTTGGGCAGAGTTCAGGGGCTGGTTTTTGCATCCTGAAAATCAGTTTCTGAGAGAGTTTTTAGGAGATCATTTTAAAGGTTATTAAAGAGAGCATTTTGAGAGAGTTTAAGCAGTCAGTTTAGTTCAACTAATACTGTTTCATTGAAAACTAAAGAGAATTTCAGCTTTAACTATCAAGTTATATTTTCGAGTTCATCTTTTGATCGCTGGTACTGCATTTCATTTTGGAATTTGGTTGAAACTAAGCTGTTTTAGGGGTCAGCTATTGGGTGCTATTATTCTGTTATTACTGGGTCTCATTTTGGTCTATTTTGGGTGCTGTACTGGTTGTTTGGAGTTGTTTCATTGCTGCTGTGATGTTGCTGTGTTATCTGCTGCTGTTGACTTCCTCCTTTTCTTCTTGTATTCCATTATCCAGGTACACTTACTTGGAACTGATTTGGCGTAATTCCCCGAATGAAATGGAACTACAGATTGTTATCTTGATCTTCCTGGAAGTCTATTGTTGTATTAGTCATCTGCATCACAGTTAACCTTAGGATGTATTTGGACAGGTTCATTGTGTTAGTTATTTGTAGTAAATCAATTGGACTGTTTGAATTTTCAATCTGTATTGAACGGTACTAAATGATGTGCTGCTGGGCATGAATATGTTTTGTTTGAACTATTAGGTGTGTGTCCATGCCTTAGAAATGCATACGAGTTTAGTTGAGTAATAAGTGTAATAATCCCATGCTAGATTAACTAGAATAGTCTCTACTAGTTTAAGAGGTGTTCTCAAGTTGTGATTAATTGAGCTGCAAACTGTTAGAGCAGTGTGACACTCCTGTTTATATGTGAGTTAGTTTATAATTCTGAATTCAACTTAGGCAACTCGATCTCGTCCAACATCACCGTCTATTTTCAAGTTCAATGCTCATATATGTAAATCAACAACTTAATAAATGAGTAATAACAAGGAATTTAAAGTTGAACTAGCAAGCAATTTGTCCGAAATTTTGGTCACAGACAGGTGGTGTGAATCATGAAATATGAAAATTATTTGTTTTCCAATTCATGTCTGTTGTTTGCCTTGAATTAACGTGCCTGGCCAGTCAATTTTAGTAGTAGTTACATTAAATTAAGTTTATACTCTTAGTTGAATTGGAATTCTATTTAGTGTAAAGACAAGGCTTGACAACCTAGCCCCAAGTGTTGGGCCTCAGAGCAAGTGGTACATGGCCCATGCCAATTTTGGCTCTTTTCTCGTTTGGGCCTGGGCCAAGGTCTGTTTTGGCCGATTCAGTCCCTCTTTGATTTTAAATTGTTTTCGCTGGGCTTATCTGGGAGCCCAGTGGCTGGACTGTAGTGCCAAATTACCAACTAGTCCCAGTAATAAAATTAATTAGGACCTCTTCTTTTATTTGGAGACAAGAATAAATAGAAGAATCATAGTCGCTTTAGGATCGGCCTTTAAATAATAAATGAGACGAGCCTCGCTGAATAAAAAGCATAATTGCGGGGCCCTCAATAAATGGCTACAATAATTGTTTAGAATTCGGGATGGGCCGTCTAGCAAATTTCACGGCCTTCCCCAAAAATAATAACGCGTTAGTCACTTTAGGCGCGCTTTTAATAATTTACTTTCTTAAATTCGGGTATGCATTTCATGTGACCCAAATCCAAATCCCAAAACGTTGGATAGAATATGTTTCGGATTGCGGGTGCATTTCATGTGACGCGATCCAAAGACATGTTTTAAACGACATTCAATTTTTCTTAAAATAATAATAAAAGCGGTTTACGGTTAAAAAGCACATAAGTTAAAGCATGTTATAAAATCAGATAAATAAGCCAAATCTGACAGTTGAGCGACCGTGCTAGAACCAAGGATCTCGGGAATGCCTAACACCTTCTCCCGAGTTAACAGAATTCCTTACTCAGATTTCTGGTTCGTAGACTGTAATACGGAGTCAACTTTTTCCTCGATTCGGGATTCAAATCGGTGACTTGGGACACCATAAATCTCTCAAGTGGTGACTCCAACTCTTAATAATAAATCCTATTTCGATTGTCCTTTAATTGGAAAAATTTCCTTTACTACGCCCTTCACGGGGTGTGGTAGGCGAAAAAGGAGGTGTGACAAAGCGCAGTATAATACTGCATTTTAGGTATAAATGTAACTTTTTTTAAAGCTGTAGAAACGTAATTAGAGTCCAAAAAGTTGCCATTTTGGTTTCAGACTCCTCAAACATACCCTTGACCTTCTTCTGTATTTTCTCACGCTTAATAAGAATTTAAAGAAAAAATTCTAAAGAAAGGTGTTTGCTACTTTTACAGCTTATTTGGATGGTTGTTGCACGCCGTTTCATAATGTATTGTATGTATTGTACTATATCGTTTGATAAATACAATGTTTGGATAGATTGTATCATTTGCTGTTGTTTCATTATATCATGCACCAACAATATGAAGAATAAATTAACAATATGATAAAGAAAAATTATGGTACGAGGTAAATTTATTATATAAAAAGGCAGGGTAAATGATAAAATAAAATTATTTAATAAGAGTGAAGGGTGAGATGAGATAAAAAGACAAGATAACGATGCAACCACACCAAATCGGTCGTTACATAAAGTGATATATTTCATCGTTACGAAACGACGAATTTAACAATACGATCTAATAAAAATTTAAGTAACAACCAAAACAAACATCATATTTAAAGTAAGAATACGATACAATACGTAACGACCATCCAAACAAACTGTTAAAGAAAAACAAGTATCTTATAAGACACTTATTTTAAGGGAAAACCCCCAAAAAATAAAGAATCTTTGTATAAATAGTGGACCGTATAGAATAATTCTTCAAAAAAGAAATCTTTATACAAATAGCCAAAGTAAGTTAAATTTATTGTTTACCTATATATATATATATATATATATATATATATATAGAAGCTGAAGCTACTTAACCATCAAACTATACAACCTCCCCTACAAACTATTCCAGTGAACATTGATTATTGCTCTTATACAGTTCGAACTATTTATGGAGTATTGGGCATCAAAATTTGGATATTTCTAGACTGTCAATTTCTTATTCATTCGTTGCGTTTGGCCGGTGCTCCTTTCTCATCTCAAACCATAACTACTCTGAACATTAGGGAAGATAAGGGAAGACCGCCTGAGCGAAGCGACCGAAGGAACTTGACTTATCCGAACCGAACGATAGCGGCTTAAATATAATCTGCTTGCGATCCGTTTCTTCTTTTCGAAAATATCATTCTTTCACTGTTAGAATTCGTGGGATTGCTGAATCTGAAGCTTTGATTCTCCTGATATTGAGCGAATTCCTACGACCCACTAAGGGTTTGTGGCTAAAGATCAATTTTTTTTCATGGATCCCAAATATGCAGGAGAAACCTTGAAGTAATTTATATTTTTGAGTTACTTTTCTCTTTCTTCATAATGTTCTGCTTTTGTGAAAGATGTTTTCTTTTCTTGGTTTTGTATGTGGGTGTTTAATTTCGTCTCTGAATAATGTTTTGGGTACAGGCATCTGGAGAAAGAAAGTGAACTACTCTTGAATGCCCATAAATCAATGTCAGATGAATTGCACAGACTTCAGGTATTCACTTTAATCTTTTATTCTTCTGTTACCAAATTACCACAAAAAAAAGAGCAGAACATATCTACTTGAACAGTAATCATATATTGATAGGAAAAATAGATGTACAAACGCTAGCTATTTACTTGCAAGCTAAGAGAATCTCTTAACTTTTTTTTTGTTTGATAACCGACAAATCCCTTTACAAGATGGCAAGGAAAGAGGCAAAATTGGCAGTCACGGCGGCTAAAACTGCAGCCTTTGGGCAATTGTATGAGGTTCTTGGGGGCAAAGGAGGCGACATGAAGCAGTACAGGTTAGCCAAGATTAGGGAGAGGAAGGCTCGGGACCAGCATCAAGTGCGGTGCATCAAAGACAAAGATGGTAGGGTTACGGTGGAAGAGGCGTGTATTAAGCGTAGATGGCAGGAGTACTTCCATAGACTTCTGAACGAGGAAGGGGACAGGAACATCGTGTTAGGAGAGTTGGAAAACTTCGGGGGAGTTAGAGGGATTTTGGGTCTTGCAATCGTATTAGGACTTATGAGCGAGGATGTTGAGATGGATGTGTGGTTATACCAGGAAGCACAGGATCAAGAATGAAGTTATTAGGGACAAGGTAGGAGTAGCATCTGTGGAGGACAAGTTGCGGGAGTCGAGGCTGAGATGGTTCGAGCATGTGAAGAGGAGAGACATAGATGCTCCTGGCATGAGGGGTGAGAGGTTGTCCATTGCGGGTCTGAGGAAGGGAAGGGGCAAGTCTAAGAAGTACTGGGGAGAAGTAGTTAGTCAGAACATGTCATTGCTCCAGCTTACCGAGGATATGACCCACGATAGAAAGACGTGGAGGTCGAGGATTAGGATTGTAGGTTGACAGATAGTAGTGTGTTCCTCCTAGGCTTACCAGTAGTACTAGGACTATTTTTGTGTTATCTTATTCATGATTCTTTACTATTACATGCCGTGTCATTCGTGCCAGTTACCTTAATATATTGTTGTTACTATTGTTTGCTATTTGTTTCCTTATCTCCATTGTTCCTTGAGCCGAGGGTCTATCAGAAATAATTCTCTATCTTTATAAGGTAGGGGTAAGGTCTGCGTACACACTTGACACTACCTTCCCTAGACCCCATTTATGGGATTGCACTGGGTTCGTATTTTTTTGATAACCGACAAATCCCCGTGGGCAAATCAGTGGCGTAGCCACATAGAGTGAAGAGTATTCAGTTGAACACCCTTCATTCGAAAATTATACCGAGTATATAGAAATATGTATATAGGTCGAAGGTTACTTTTTATAATTACATATTAAACTTTGAACATCTTTGCAAAATTCCTGGCTTCGCCACTGGGGCCAATGGTGCACGGTTTGAAACTCGACGGATGATGGGTCCATCCATCTATCCTCCTCCATTTAAATATATCATGTTTTTGACAGGGTTGGATGGAGCTTATAAGTATCTAAGTTCATGTAGTATTATTGACATGGAACATAAATTTATGTGTAAAAATTCACTAAAGATGCAATAAATGGCTGATATGAACCCGTAGTTTTAAAATTATAATGGGTTCAAGGCTAAAAAACTTAAAGGTTGGACCTCATAGAGCTTAAATCCTGGATCTACTTCTGATTTTTTCTGTAGCCTATGACGTGCGCCTAACAAAAATATCAAACATCACGGGTTGTGCTCTTACCACTAGACCAAATCCCTGAGGCTAGAATCTCTTATGTATTTCCAAGTAAAGTTGCTAAGATATTGAGACTAGCTAAACATCCTAAACAAAGTTGCTAAGATATTGAGACTAGCTAAACATCCTAAACTGCTCCTAAACAAAGTTGCTAAGATATTGAGACTAGCTAAACATCCTAAACTACTTCGGAATGTATAAATGGATGGACAAAATATTTTGTCCATCCTACTTTGATATCTTGGTTTGGTTTTGCACACGTATTGAGAGCTTAATATATATTGACAAAACATGTGGCGCTGACAATAAAATTGGACCGTTTATTTGGGTACATAAGCAATTTTACTACCAGCTGAAAAAATTACAGCTCAAGAAAAAAAGAAAATAGCAAACTGGACTACCACAGTTTTGCATTCCAACTCTATTCAGTTCATCATCTCAAATAACCTACAATCCTTACAAAGCAGGATAAAAGTTCATAGTATTTAATGTACTGTTAAGCTTCCTGCAGATGCTGCCTCTCACAAAAACCTCTTGAATGATCATCTTGATAATTTCTGCAGGTTATCTTCTCTTGCTCTGAAACACCACCATATTCCTTTCTTGCCAAATGAAATACACAGTTGCTGCCAAGGTTGTTCTATATATGGTGGCTGCTGCACGCTTCTCTCTGCAACTACTTTCAAGCCATTGCATTTCTTCAGTCGCACTCCATAGCTTTCCTTGATATACCTTGTCATTCCAGTAGCTTTCCCCATATAGAAGCAGATACAACACATCTGAAGAATAGATGTTCAGTACTTTCCAATTCTACCTGACATAAAGGACATGTCTGATCCACCACAATTCCCCAGTGAGTTAGTCGATCCTTTGTATATAACCTTCCAGGAGCCACCATATTCACTATGAACGGCCATTTAGGGGATCCTGGGTCGTTGCATATTATCTTCTCCAAGTAACCTTTGTGTACTCTCCAAGCATCTTCAGATACATCTGTTTGACCTGTTATTACTTTGTGTATATAGTAATATGTATTAGAGGACATTATTTTAGGATGGTCATAAAATGAAAGAACACAATAAAAATACTAGCATTGGATATACGAAAATCATAAAGAAAGAAAAAAATGTAATGAACACTTGTAGTTGAATAGTAGTGCAGATGTTATGTGTTATCAACTTTCTGCAGTCACATAATCATTTTTCAAATGATATATTTTTTTAGGTGGTGGGAGTTGGGTTGGGGGAGGAAAGGGAAGGTAGAGACTCAACCCTTAATAGCAGTGCCCTTGGTTAGGGGCACATTCAATCTAGTTACGTGCACCACTGCGTTCGGTTCATTCGTTTTTTTATATGCCACATCAATAATTTTGAAAGTCCTATTGATATTCTGGCTTCTGTGAGAGCAAAGCCATTCTTATTAGCTGTTTCTTTTCATTTCCTTTTCATTTTTCCATTTCTTGCCATTTGCATTTCGATTTAATGTATCAATTTTGCATGTTGATTGCTTGTAGGTTGAGGAAGAAATGCTGATGCGCAAGTTCTATGAACTTATGACTGCTCATGGTCTAAATAAAAAGGTATATTCATCACACTTGTAGAAAAGCTTTGTGGTCTAAGTCTCTTTGTCGTCTTAGTTCCTATATCTGCTTTGTAGTTGTTTCAATGTGAAGGACCTTTTCAACCCCTAGTATTGGAGTCTTTGAATTTCTAGTAAAGGGAATACTCCCCTTCGTCTTTACAGCACACAAAGGAATGATTTAACTTGTTCGAGTTCTGAGAATTCACGTTAAGCATGACATTTTTAATCGTGTAATTTTCTGTTTGCTTCCAATGCGTATAGATAACTTGCTAAATTTGATGCCACTGCTAGGTTATTTTGTGAGATACTGTGTACTTATTGGGAAGTACAACTTTGACTTAGCAATCTACTTGACTCCTGGTCCTGAGTTGTTGAAAAATTTTTAGGTGCAGGTGTTAAATATGTAATGCGTGTCAAAATGGATACTTGGTACCATTTAGTTTAGAGCCCAAATAGAAGGGGCACGGTTGAAATTGTGGTCTTTATGCAGTGAGTGTTTTAATTTCAAATCAGTGCTGAAAATTGGAATCCAAAAGCTCTTTGCAAGAATGCTCAACCGATGCGTATAGAGCTCTCTAGCACATATGTCAGAACATGAAAGAACCTCTAATTAAGACAATCTATGCTAAGAAGTTTATAGATACGGATACCTTGATAAAAGCATAATAGTTTAAAAGAGATAACTATGCAATTGAAACCTTGGAACTGGTGAATTTTTGCGATTCACAGAGTAGCTTTTTCCTTAGTGTATCCCTCCTGCTATTTTCCCTGCTTCTTTAGTCTTTGGTTCTAATACACTAACCAACCCTCATCTTTTGCAGAAAGGTTTCAATGATAATGCTGATGAAAGGCAGAATGGCCTGCAAGGAGCAGCAGCTGACGTGACTAATGGTGCTGATGAAAGGCAGAATGGCCTGGAAGGAGCTATCATCAATATGACGAATGGTGATCACTAATGTATAAGTGAGTTAGATAGATATTCAGTTCCTAAGTTATCTGTATAGAAATCCATTGTTAGCATTCTACACTTGCAGTATGTCATTTGGGTGGTAAACTCCACCATTCTGGCCCATCTTCATTTTCACCTCTTCGCTACTCAGCATATGTTTTCTTTTCTGTTTGGCCTTTTTTTAGGCTCGCATTGTTCCAGAGGCTTTTTGATTACTTCTCACACAGATCTCTCAGCTCCATAGAAAGCAATCCTTTTAATAACATAGATGACACAAGCCATTTTCCATGTCTCTGTGTACAGTTTTATACTTGCTTAGTACCTTTGTCAGCACAGCTTATTATAACACCCTGTCCCACATTGGACAAAAGGGAGGCTTGGATAGCATATAAGTAGTTCGCGACCCTTTACCTCTTGAGCTAGCTTCTGGGGTTGAAGTTAGGCGGGTTCATGACAACATGAGATTAGAGCAAGCCTCGCCTCTCACCCTCCTCCACACAAACGAGAGAGAACAATGAATGTTGAAGGAGCCATCATCAACATGATTAATGGTGATCACTATGTATAAATGAGTTTGTAAATATTTGATTTCTAAGCTATCTTAACATTCTACTCAAACAATGTCATTTTGCAGGGTCAACTTCGTCATTTTGGCCCATCTTGATTTTTCCTCCCCTTCATCACTAGGCGCGTGTTGTCTTTTTTGTTTGGCCATTTCTTTTAGGCTTGCAATCTTCCAGATGGTTTTTGATTGCTCTTCACAGAGTTCTGAGCTTCTTAGGAAGCAATAACTGCACATAGGCAAATGACAAGGCCATCATGCCAAATCCTTGCCATGACCATGCCACACCTGATTTCAAAGAGCCAGACCCCTAACATGTAGCTCTTGAGTAATGATTTTGGTATTTTTTAACACGCGGCTGTTGATCCGTCATGAATTAATGATTAAACTTGTGATTCAGTAGCTTAATAACCATATGAACCTCTTTGACTGACGATGATGCGTTTCTTCGGGGCGTCAATCGTGCTGCCGTTCTTCCTATAAATATAGTTAGGATACAAAGTGCAGCTGTAGTATATGAAGATCAAGAGGGCAACATCTACAACAAAAAGGCATGGATCTACAACCCCAGGGATAGATCTAGATTTGTTTCTCTTTGGCGGTATGTTGTTTTATTGGTTTTAGTTCACCCGGGTGGAAATGTTTCTGCACCTTTTGCCTATGCATTTTCTTTATCCTAGATATTGGACAGACCAGCTGTCTTGATTTTGGTTGAGCAAGCACTTGTTGTTCAGTAAGCGATTATTGGTGTATTCACCTGCCCCTCTAAAGTGCAATTTGAATGTCTAAGCGAGAGAGGGACAAGAGACGGAATCCGCCTCTATTTGAAATGTATGAAATGTATTTGTATTAGCAGAGATTGTTTGACTCAAAAGATATCGGAACCTTTTTGAATAAATCAATCAAAGAAAATGAAGGGGTAAATTTTAGATAAGTATAATTCTCTCTAGAATGAAAGATCGATAAGGAGAGTACGTGTAATAAGGATTCTTTATCTACCTAGATCAATCGTTCTTTCATAATAAATCTTCTCACTTGTTTGTGTAAGCAAATTTACATCAAGTATTATGGATGAGCCCCCCCTTTTACAAGGTTGTTGTTCGCTATATATAATATAAGGGGTGGAGCCCTTCTAAGCTATAAAGGACAAGTTATAAGGAATATTCGAAGGAATATTCCTAATATCCCCATAATGGGCATATATTATTGCAAGGGTCGTACCATATCTTGTTTGCCTTAAGGTCATCCTCCGCAGGATGTCGAATTACAAGGACCTCGTCGTTCGTTGTACTCGTTGACGGTCGTGGTTGTTCAAATTTGGACCCATACAAGGATGTCTTTAGATAAGCTATTGTTGTTATTAGGTTAGATTTATTTTTAGAACAGAGTCGTGATGTTTTCATGGGCCGTCTAGGGTTTCGACAGAGACACCCAAATATTTCTCTCTACTGCATCGCTTTTATCTTTTCTTTAGTGCCATACAATCATACGGTAAACTAACGTATATATGGTAGAAATCGGGAATACCCGATTTCATTCTTTGGTCGAGATAGGAATATCGCGTCAAAGAGCTAGGACGTCGAGTTCAGACCGAGATCAACACCAATCGCGGCCAGAAGAGACAGACTTCGAGTGACGACGGTATAGCTTGGTGACATAAAAGGCGAGATATCCGCGATTGGTCGAGGATCGTGGCGTGAATCTCTGAACGGATCAATCTACGATGGTTAATCAGATGTTAATATGGTTTCCTACTATAATTAGAAGTATACCTTATTTAGGACTTCTATATTATATAAAGAGGGATCCCATTAATTTGTAAGCATCATTATTGTTCACTGATAAGAATATATACACTCATTATTTTCCTGCTATTCACTTACTGTTCATCAAAGTTGCTTTATCATTTACTATTCATACTATCCCACCTCGAGACCATCCCAAGTCAGGTCGAGACCTGGCTAGCATACTGGTTTGATTTATTTTATTCTCTAATTTATTCGTTTATTTTCTTGCTTATCAATTGGTCTTAGACAAAATCACATATCCCTAAAACCACATTACAAGTTTAATTGTTACTCGAATTTTATGGTAAATATTTTGGCGCCTACCGTGGGACTAAGGATAATAGTGATTGTTCGGTGCTGATTCCGATAACACACATTATTTTACGCTTGTTCTTGTCAAGTATCTTTTCTTTCAGGTTAAAACATGTCAAAGTCACAAAACGCACCCACACATAGTGATGCTAGTCTCAGGTTTCATGAGGAAAATGACAATGTAATTGCACAAGGAGCCGAGGTCCCACATGCTAATCTCGTGGGAGCACCGGTTGCCAATCCAGTCGATGTCAGTTCGCACGTTGCTTTAAATACGGACTCCGAAGGGAGTGTACATAGAGATGGCCAATCTGGTGGCCAAGGTACACATGCCAGATGAGACAGAGGAGTTAGTCTCCAGGTGACATTCGAGATGCTACAGGCTCAGCAGGCCGCTATGGCTCAACTACAAAATCAACAAAGAACTCCGAGTGGGGTCGAGCCAGAAATCACTCGTCGTATCAATCCAGTGCCAGAGAGGTCAAATGGTAGCGAATCGAGGATTGATCCTGCAATAATGAAAATGCTCGACGAGCTCACCAAGAGAATTGAGCCAGGAGTTGAAGCTAATGATAAAAAAATGGAAACATACAACTCCCGAGTTGATCAGATACTGGGGGCTCCACCAATCTTGAAAGGGATAGATTCAAAGAAATTTGTAGTAAAGTCGTTCCCTTTGTGTGCGACTCCGAAACCCATCCCAAAGAAGTTTCGTATGCCGGACATACCTAAATACAACGGGACCACCGATCCCAACGAGCATGTTACCCCTACACATGTGCCATCAAGGGTAACGATTTGGAAGATGACGATATCGAATCTGTTTTATTGAAGAAGTTCAGGGAAACCCAATCAAAGGGAGCAATGATTTGGTACCACAATCTACCACAAAATTCCATCGACTCGTTTTCCATGTTGGCAGACTCTTTCGTAAAGGCACATGCCGGAGCCATAAAGGTTGCGACAAGGAAATCAGATCTTTTCAAAGTAAGACAGAGGTATAAAGAAATGTTAAGGGAGTTTGTATCCCGATTTCAAATGGAACGCATGGCGTTACCACCGCTCACGAATGATTGGGCTGCTCAAGATTTCACTCAGGGATTAAATGAATGAAGTTAGATATCATCACATCAGTTCAAGCAAAATCTGATCGAATATCCGGCTGTAACTTGGGCAGATGTACACAATCGGTACCAATCGATGATCAGGGTCGAGGATGACCAATTAGGAGATCCTTTCGGTTTAGTGCACCCAAACAGGCCAGCCGCCAAAAATCAGAGGGACATCGACAGAGATCCAAGATCGAACAAAGGCCGATATCAACCGTACACCTCGGATCACAGGAATATTGGTTTAGGTTGTAATTCCGCCCGGAACGATCAGAGAAGCGATCGAGGACATAATTTCGGGTTCTCACAAGCAAAAATGGTTTTGATAAGTACGCCGACCCCATTGAGGCACCTTGATTGTCGGATTATAATTTTAGTGTCGATGCGTGAGGCATTGTATCAGTAATTGGAAGAATCAAATACACCAGATGGCCTAGCCCATATAGACTAATCCTTCCCAAAGGAACCCCAATGTGATGTGTAAATATCATGGCACACACGGTCACATGATCGAGGATTGCAGGCAATTGAGAGAGGAGGTAGCCCGTTTATTCAATTAGGGCCACCTACAAGAATTCCTAAATGATCGAGCCAAGAATCATTTCAGGGAAAGGGATGCCAAGAAGAAAATTGAACAGGAGGAGCCGCAACATGTAATTCATATGATCGTCGGAGGGGTCGATATTCCACAATGACCCATGTTTAAATGCACTAAGATATCAAGTACTAGGTAGAAACGGACCCGAGACTATGTGCCAGAAGGTATCGTATGATTCAACGATGATGAGGCAGAAGGAATTTCTCAGCCTCACAAAGACGCTCTGGTAATCTCTATCTTATTAAATAAAGTTCAAGTTAAGCGTGTTTTTGTGGATCTAGGCAACTCAACAAATATCATTCGATCAAGGGTCATGGAGCAACTCGGCCTACAAGATCAGATCGTGCCCACAACTCAGGTCTTGAACGGTTTCAATATGGCCAGTGAAACAACTAAAGGAGAGATTATCCCTACCTGTGAACGTGGCTAGAACAATCCAAGATACCAAGTTTCACGTGAGCGAGGGCGATATGAGGTAAACATGAGGCAAACATGAGGCCAGTCCCTTCGACTCTCCACCCTACTCGAGATGCCTTGGATCTACAACATGAGAGCAGTCTCTTCGACTCTCCACCAAATAATGAAATTCCCAACGTCGGTCGGGGTAAAAACAATGTACGGGGAGAAGCATGCTGCAAAAGAAATGTTCGCGGTCGATGAGATAATACCGATTTCGATATTATCAACATCGGAAGGATCGAGTATAAAGGGTAAACATGAAGCCAAATAGCAAGACTGCCACCGTGATGGGTTTTTAATGTCTTTGCCGTATGTCTATTATATTTTGATGATCTAACAAACTTAATGTTAAGAACCAGATAGGGAACCTGTCTTACTTGATACAGATTTCAAATGAACGAAGTTCAGCCTGAACTCCAGCTTGTGAACTGCTACAAAAGGGAACACGACAAAAATCTAATCTCTTGGTGTTCTCTGACAGAAGTACAAGTCAACTATACAGCTGGAAGCAATTGCAGAACCAGATAGGGAACCTGTCTGGTTTGATACAGATTTCAAGTGAATGAAAGTTCAACCTTAACTCCAGCTAATAAACTACTACAAAGAGGAACATGACAGGGACCTGGTCCCTTGGTGTTCTCTAACAGAAGTACAAGTCAACTATACAGCTGGAACGCAATTGTAGAAAGTGATTGCCTGCAACTATTCCCGCGACAATGCAACAGACAGTACAATAGTCACTTCCCATTGAAGAGGCATGTACTAGGAATTGAAATCCTCCTTATGATGTCTCTTGTTGTATAATAACATCATGAAGGCACCAGATATTCACTTGTGCATTTAGTGATATTCTCTCAAGAAGTGAAGTGTTCATCCATTCTTGAAGTCATAAGTGTGTCAGAACAAGAAGACAACTCCACTAAAGGATCAGTTTCACAACGAGTCTATGTGTATCCGTAGTTGAGTTGTAATCTTGTTATTTTTTCTTCATTGTAACTCCTATCTTGCTTTCTTAGAAGCTATGTTTTAGGAAATCCAAAAATCCGTAAACTCTCTGAGTTTATGTTGTGACCAAATTTAGTCATAAGTTTAAAGTTTTTGTAACTAGAGATTCACAAAGTGGCTTGCGGTAAGAGTATCACAAGTTAGTTCAGTTGAAGTCTTTGTAATAGAGTCATTACAAAGTGGCTTGTAATAGTGTGATTACAAGTTAGTGAAGTTGAAAGCCTACAAGTGTAGGTCGTGGTTTTTCCCCTTGTGTGAGATTTTTCCACGTAAAAATCCCGTGTCTCTTTTACTTATTGCATTCATAAGAATTCTCAGTAGAAACGAAACTCATAGAGGATCAGGTGCTCTATAGTTTGGTGGACTCATATAATTTAACAATTGGTATCAGAGCAGGTTCTTTCTAAAGGGTTAACACCTAGAAAGGATCTCAATGGTTGCTCCACCCAACTTTGAGGAAAGACAATCAACCTACAGACCTCCTAGATTCAATGGTCAGTACTACGGCTGGTGGAAGACTCGCCTGCACGATTTTATAATGGCCGAAGATTTAGAACTGTGGGACATCATCTGTGATGGTCCACATGTTCCTATGAAGAATCTTGAAGAAACTGGACTAATGGTGTCGAAAGACAGAAAGGAGTACAATGATATTGACAGAAAAGTCATAGAAAAGAACTATCGCGCCAAGAAAATCTTGGTATGTGGTATAGGACCCGATGAGTACAACAGAGTCTCAGCTTGTGATACTGCCAAAGAAATACGGGAAGCCTCGTAAACCACACATGAAGGTGCTATTCAGGTTAAACAGTCCAAGCTTGACATGCTCACCACAGAGTATGAGCTCTTCAGAATGAAGGATGATGAGTCTATACAGGATATGCACACTAGATTCATATCCATCATAAATGAGCTTCATTCACTTGGAGATGTTATTCCTAGAAACAAGCTTGTAAGGAAAATCCTCAGTATTCTACCTGGTTCTTGGGAAAGTAAGGTAAATGCCATTACTGAAGCTAAAGATCTACAAACTCTACCCATGGATGAGCTGATTGGTAATCTGAAGACATACGAGATGAAAAGAAAGAAAGACAGTAAAAGAAGAGAGCCAAAGAAGGAAAAGAACCTGGTACTCAAGGCTGAAAGCAGTCACTCAAGTGAAGAAGATAGTGATATGGTCTATCTCACTAAAAGATTTCAAAAGATGGTTCTAGAGAATGGTGGTATACCAAAGAGGGGCAGTTCAAGTATGGCAAGGAACAATTATCTCTATCACATGTGCGGAAAGTCAGGGCATTTCATCAAAGACTGTCCACTTCTGAAACAGGAGTAATACAAACAAAACCCTGACAAAGCAGCAGAAAGGAACCTGGTTCCAGAAAAATGATTCAGTCAAAAAAGTGCAGCTGACAATATTGTGAAGCAGGCTCTTGCTGCTTGGGGAGACTCCTCCAGTGAATTAGAAAGAAAACCAGATGCAGAAAACAGCTTCATGATGGCAGTGGAAACCGAAGTAACGAAATATGACTCACTGTTCGCGCTGATGGCTCAGTCTAATGATGTTGAAGAAGATGAAGATGATGAGGTAAATTTTAGGGATGTTAAGAGAGATCTGAAATCCTACTCTTCTAAGAAGTTAAGGTCATTAGAAAATATTCTAATTGATGCATATTATAGCCTTGATAATGATAGGAGATCCTGACCATAGAACTAGGAGAAGCTGAACAATCTAGAAATGATCTGGTGGTTTGTGTAGTGGACCTAAATGAGACCATAACTAATCTTGAAAAGGAAAAGGAAGTTTTGAATAAAAAAATAAATAGTGTAGAAAATGAGAGAGATGACCTGATGGTAGTGGTTGTTGATTTGAAGGAAATAATAAAAGGTCTTAGCAATGAGAAACACACTCTAGAAGAGAAAATTGCAGATACTGAGCAAGAGAGGGATGTCCTTTTAGTGATAATCACTGACGTAGAGGAAACCATTAAGGGACTCAATAGAGAACATAGGACTGTGAGTCTTGGGAAAGGGAAGGAATTAGCTAGTGAGACACACACCAAGCTTGAAAAGGAATTAAATGATATGAAAACTAGTCTATGTGGTGAACTTGAGAAAATCGGCAACTTCAAGCTGAGTTGGAGAAAGGAAATATTAATCTTAAGAAATCTCTAAAGTGGACCTGGTCCTTAGATGCTGTCACTGCCGTGTACTTCAAAAATAGTGGAAACAGGCAGGGAATCAGGTTCCAAAGAGAGAAAACTCATTACAACCCTCACAACAAGTACGTCACTATCCCTAATAGCTGGCTGTGTACCCACTGTAGGAACAATGGGCACTTAAAAAAAATTTCCAGGCCAGGGTTCAATTTGTTCAGTAAACAAGTGACTACTAACAAAGGACCAGGTACCGTTCGCAAGAAATGAATATTGCCTGCATGGACTAGAAAAGACCTTATCCATCCCTTTTTCATAACAAGCGACCCAAACTAGTTTGAGTTCCTAAATCTAACCCATGACTTATATGTGCAGGGAATAGTGAGAGGAGGTGGACAATTGCAATGGTTCATGAACAGTAGATGCTAAAAACACATGACTAGAAACAACATGGATTGTGTCTCACTGAAAGCCCTGCAGAAAAGGGAATGCATCCTGTGTATATATATAAAAAGCAAAAAAAGGGTACATTCTCGGTGTTGGAAAAGATGGAAAGCATCGATCACACTCAATTGAGAATGTGTGTGTCACGACCCATTTCCATAACAAGTCATGATGGCGCCCAACAACCTTGCCGGGCAAGCCAAGTGCGGAAGACATTTCTAAGTTTAACAACATTGCCATTTTTAAGAAGGGGAATAAGCATCCCAAAAGGGGTTTTCAGAAACCCGATACAGTAATCCATATAGGGACATAATATTACAACCCAAAACTAGTCTACTAAAGTGTGTGCCAAGACCTGGTGTCACAAGTACGGGCATCTAGTAGAACATACAAACACCTCTATCTTACTGTATGAAATAAAGAAAGACAACAAATACAAAAAAAGACTCCATCCGGCTGTTGAACGGCGTAGGAAGGGAAGCAGCTCACCGTAGAAGTCTCTATCGCAGCTCACTGGCGCGTGCCCGATCGGTAACCAAATGAATCGGCCTTAGAACCTGTACATTTAAGTACAGAAGTGTAGCATGAGTACATAAACAATATGTACCCAGTGAGTATCCCGCCTAATGTCGAAGAGGTAGAGACGAGAGGTCGACTTGATACCCACTAGGTCAAGATAATATTACAATAATGATGTACAATTTAGAGCATAAATAGTTCATTTATACGACAGTTATCATGGAAGTCATAATCATGCTCTTAATCACATTTTTCCTTTATCATTTTTCCTCTTTTACAATAATTAGCAATAAATCATGAAAGGTCTAAGCCCGAGCATACATGTATGTATATATATATCATGCGCAACAATGCCGAGGTCGACGGCCCGCTCCAACAGAATATAAATTGTGCACTGCCGAGGGTCGAGCGGCCCGTACCATAGATGCATCTATTTCACCGAGGCGATCGGCCCGATCCACAAATATCAATTAAAACATCAAGAATGCACACAAAGGCATCATTTATACACAAGGAAATCCTTACAAGGTTCAACAATATTCGTATGATCACTTTTCGTTCTTCTCTAGTCTCTTAACATATCATAAAAGATCATTTTGATAATTCAAATAATGGATATCTCACATTAGGCATGATGTGGGTCCTAAACTACCCAAACATTTAATATCATAGTAGCTACGCACGGACTCTCGTCACCTAGTACGTACGTAGCCCCCGCATGTAATAGCAATTTATCATTTATTAGTCCTAAAGGGACAATTCCCCCTCATGAGGTTAGAAAGGAGACTCACCTCGCTCCGAAGCGCACTTCCAACTATCAAGAACAAGCCCGAAACCTCAAAGCGAAGCCGAAAGCGCACGAACTAGTTAAACAATATAGGGATTAGTCAATAAGGGCTTACAAGGTGGAATTCTAACTATTTAAGTGATTTCCCAACCTTTCCCATAAATTTTTTAAATTCCAACCCCGGACCCACGTGCGCGGATCCTGAGATTTTTCGAAGAAAATTATTCTCTATAACCTAAGGATCACTAATATGTGATTTCTAGTTCATTACATAGCTAATCATGTGGTTAAATCTTAATTTCATGGAAACCCTAGGTCTAGCTCAAATCCCTTGATTTTACCAAATTTCTAGTGTTAAATCTACCTAATGTTTATGTATTTGAACAAAAAAAATGAGTGGGGGTTATTTACCTCGAAATGTTATGTTGAAACCTCCTCGTAGGAATCACCAAAATCGCCTAAGTGTTGATGAAAATATAGAAGAAATGAGCTTGAGCTCGTATTAAATGAGCTTCTGTCCCCAGCGATTTTCGCTTCTGCGGAAGAAATCCCGCTTCTACAGAAAATGGCTGCTTATGCGGCTTCCTGGCAACTGGGGCTCGACCGCTTCTGCGGTCTGGGGGTCGCAGGAGCGGAACCGCTTCTGCGGTCCTTGGGCCGCTTCTGCGGTTTCCCAGGACTTGATCCTTTCCGCTTCCGCGATGAGGCGACCGCTTCCGCGGTCTCGCTTCTGCGGTCCAAGAGCCGCAGAAGCGGTTATGACAGAAGCAGCAGATGGAGTTTTTCCTAAGTTTTCAACTTCACTCGAACCTCGATCATTTGACGCTCGGGGCTCCCGAGCCCCGCCCGAACATACCGACAAGTCTGAAATCACGAGGCGGACCTAGTCAGACCCCCGAAACACCCAAAACAACGCTAAATCAAGGAGTCGAACCCCCAATCCAATTGAATCAACTTAATGAACTCCAAGTTCTTAGTTTTCTTTCAACGGTTCAAAACGCCCTTAAACTACTCGGATTGACACCAAATTTTACGGGTGGGTCTTAATTGATATTTCGGACTTGTACCAAGTTTCGAAATCGAAATCCAAACCCGATACCTATCAAAACAATGATTTTTTAGTTTATTTAATTATTTGAAACTTAAACTTAACAATTTTATATTAAAAAAATTCATTACTCGGGCTAGGGACCTCAGAATTCGATTCCGGGCATACGCCCATATCCCATATTTTTCCGCGGACCCTCAGAAATTGTCAAATCACGATTCCGGGCCCGTTTCCTCAAAATGTTGATCGAAGTCAAACTTGGACTTTTTAAAGGAACTTAAAGAAGCTACTAGGCTTAATCTCGCTCAGACTCTTCTCACTTCCGAACCACCCGTCCCCGCAAGTCATAAATTAGCTAAAGCAAGTGCGAAAAGTATTATTTAGGGGAACGGGGTTCGAAAATGCAAAACGACCAGTCGGGTCGTTACATCCTCTACCTCTTAAACAAACGTTCGTCCTCGAACGGACATAGAAAAGTACCTGGACTGCTGAATAAGAGGGGATATCGACTCTGCATGTCTTCCTCGGACTCCCAGGTCGCCTCCTCGACTGGTTAGCCCCTCCACTGGACTCTTACCGCAGAAATCCTCTTGGACCTCAACTGGCGGTCCTGTCTATCAACAATGGCAAATGGCTCCTCCTCGTAGCCTAAGCTCTCATCTAACCGAATGGTACTTGTCACACCTCCTTTCGGCGCTACCACACCCCGCGAAGGGCGTAGTAGAGGGAGTTTTTCCAATTAAAGGACAATCGAAACGGGATTCATTTATTAAGAGATTCAGAGTCGCCACTTGGGAGATTTATGGTGTCCCAAATCACCGATTTGAATCCCGAATCGAGGAAATTATTGACTCTGTTTAACAGTCCGCGAACCAAAAATCTGAATAAGGAATTCTGTTAACCCGGGAGAAGGTGTTAGGCATTCCCGAGTTTCGTGGTTCTAGCACGGTCGCTCA
>MU732604.1:33730-46141 GCA_026770625.1 Nicotiana glauca
ATATATATTCTTGAAATTTATAAAATTGAAGAATTTGGTAAGAGAAGAATATAAGACAAAGAAAAAAGGGAAAAAGCCCTCTAATCTCTTTAAAGATGAGTGTTTACATGTTTTCTAGAGAGGGAGGGGGAGAGAGCCCTTCCCCCCTTGGTAAGTCCTCTATTCCTATTTATAAGGGGTATTCCTAGAAAACCTCTAAAAGAAAAGGTATGATTTAGAGGGAATATTCAGTAGAATATTCCTTTTTACAAAGCAAACTAGTTGTTTCATCGCTGTCCGACCTCGGCCTTATTGATGACTGTCCGACCTCGACCTGCCCAACCTCGATCTTATGTCTCCGCGTGCCGAATTTCTCTGATCTAATTTTGTCCCATACATATGTTGTTGTCCACTACCAGGCTCAAATTATATATCTAGTTGGAAATGTATTTTATTAAAGTCAACTTTTTGGATTGTACTTATGGCCAAATTTATTTGGAGGTATATGACTTATAACTAATTGTCTGCAGATGCACTTATAAAAGTTAGGTAGTTCCTCGCTGGTAATAGTCAGTGAGATATTTATTACTGATAAGGTAAAATTTCTCAAGCCTTTGTTTCCTTGCTATATTGACATTTTTCTGTTGGACTTTCTTTTCCTTTAATTTGTATTTTAACAATTCCCATCTGTTAAATTCCACCATTATCAACTGGTGGTCAAGCTCAGACAAGAAGGAAGAAGATAAAGACTGTGAGAGAAGCTTCTGGATCAATTGTATCATCTGTATATTGAGAGAGAAACTGAAACTTTTTATTACAAAAATGAAGTGGTGTATCACTAATATATACACGTGTATATATATACAATTAACTGTCTTCTCTCAATTATCACTAACAACTATCCTAATTCTTATTATAGCTAACTATTAACAACTAACTACCAATAAGCTAGAATGACAGCCTGTCACCTAACACTCAGCACTAGCTTCCAGTTGTCATTGCAACACTCCAACACCCCCCTTCAAGCTAGGTGGTGTGAAGATATTCAACACCCCTAGCTTGGATAACAAATGATAGTGATGCATGCTTCCAAGCCCCTTAGTCAAAATGTCTGCTTCTTGCTCTTCTGTTGGTACATACTTAGGATGTACCATTCCTTGCTGCACCTTTTCTCTTATGAAATGACAATCAACTTCTATGTGTTTTGTTCTTTCATGAAATACAGGGTTGCTAGCTATCTGCATTGCTGCCTTACTATCTGTAAATAGTTGAACTGGGGAATCAATATTGACTTCCAACTCCTTGAATAAACCTAGTAGCCATATAAGTTCAATTACTGTCAGGGCCATGCTCATATACTCCGATTCTGTTGAGCTTCTTGCTACTGTGCTTTGTTTCTTCGACTTCCAAGCTAACAAAGAGTTCCCCAGCTTCACCAAGTTCCCTGTTACAGATTTCCTTGAATTTGAGACAGCTTGCCCAATCTGCATCACAAAATGCTCTTAAGGTTGTGCTCTTTTCTGCACTCATCAACACTCCTAATCCTGGCTCATTTTTGACATACTTCACAATTCTGTAGGCTGCTTCAAGGTGTGACTTCTTAGGGGACTGCATGAATTGGATCAAAGTCTGTACACTATATGCTATGTCTGGCCTGGTTAGTGTCAAGTAAAGAAACTTCCCAACTAGTCTTTGATACTCTCTTACATCTTCTAATGATGTGTCATCACTAAGTTCACAGTGCTCATCATATTCAGTAGTGGTGAATTTCTTGTTCTGCTCCATTAGAGTTAAGGCAGGTTTGGAACCTGATAATCCTAATTTTGCAATCAGCTCCAAAGCATATTTTCTTTGGCAAAGCAAGATTCCTTGTTGTGACCTGCACACCTCTATTCCTAGGAAGTATTTAAGAGTTCCTAGGTCCTTCATCTTAAAGCTATTTTGTAAGGTGTGTTTGGCTTCTTGAATAAGGCCAGCATTATCACCTGTAATGAGAAGGTCATCCACATACACAAGTATTATGACTTGTCTGTTGTGTTTCTTCGAGATGAAAAGAGAATGATCATGTTTTCTTTGTTTGAAACCAGCTTGTAGGAGTGCAGTAGTGAGCTTGAGGTTCCACTGTCTAGAAGCTTGTTTGAGGCCATATAAAGATTTGAGTAGTCTACAACTAGTATTCCCCCCTTGGCTACCAAATCCAGGAGGTAGTTGCATGTACACTTCTTCCTCAAGATCACCTTGGAGGAAGGCATTATGACCATCCATTTGAAACAATAGCCACTGATTCATGGCTGCTAAGGCAATGACAGTCCTGATGGTTATCATTTTAACCACATGAGAAAATGTTTCTTGATAGTCCAACCCCTCTTATTGAATGTAACCTTTAGCAACCAATCTAGTTTTATACCTTTCTATTGTTCCATCTGATCTATGCTTGATTTTGTATACCCACTTGCAACCAATAGGGACCTTGCCTTTAGGAATAGGAACTACCTCCTACGTGTGATTGCTGACTAAGGCATCTATTTCAGCTTGCATAGAATCTATCCACTTTTGATCCTTCATTGCCTGATGGTATGATGTAGGTTCAATATCTGTTGTCATTGCAGTAAGATAACTCTGATAAGCACTACCTAATGTGTCATACTCCATGTAGTTGGACATAGGATATAGACAGGTAGAAGAAGAAGGTTTCATAGTTGGACTATGTAATCTTTGGTCCATACTGGTGGTCTGGACCCTCTGCTGGATCTTCTGAGCTGCATATGTGATGCTTCCTCATGTGCTATCTCAGTGGTCTGGACCTCCTCAACATCATTGTTAGATAAGTCATCCAGCTGAGGTATTGCAGCATTATGTTCATCATGTAGTTGATCTAGTTGTTGATTAGGAGTGAGCATTTCCTGAGTAGAAGTTGCATATTGTTCTGTTGCATAGTGTATGGTTTCTTCAAAAAATAATGGAGGTACTTTTCCTTCTTTTATCATCAATAATGGGAACACATCCTCTATAAATGTAACATCTCTGCTGACAAAATACCTTTTGTCCTTGAGACTGTATAATTTGTATCCCTTTTGAGATGTGGAATAGCCCATATGAATTGCTGCTACTGCTCTAGGCAGAGGTTTATCATGATGCCTGATAATTGTAGCAAAACAAAGACACCCAATGATTGTTAAGTGTAGTAGTGAAGGTGGTGATATGTGAAAAAACTCATATGATTATTTGCCATTTAGCACAGAAGATGGAAATCTATTCATCAGATACACAGCTGCTAGGACACAATCTCCCCAGAAATGTAGTGGTATACCCCCTTGGAACCTTAGTGCCCTTGCCACCTCTAGGATATGCCTATGTCTCATTTCCACCACTCCATTTTATTGTAGAGTGTGTGGGCAACTACTTTGATGTAGTATCCCATTATCTGATAAAACGGTTGTACATTCAGAGCTAAAAAACTCAATTCCATTATCAGTTCTAAGGCATTTAACATTGTGGTTAAACTGCACATTCACCATCTTGATAAAAGACTTTAGAAGCACAAGTGTATCACTTTTCAATTTCATTAAGAACACCCAAATCATCTTAGAATGATCATCTACAAGTGTCAGAAAATATCTATTTCCACTAGTAGTAGGCACTTTGTAAGGTCCCCAGATATCTACATGCACTAACTGAAAAATTACTCCTGCTCTAGTTGTACTGAAGGGAAAAGGCTTCCTGGTTTGTCTTGCTAATGGACATATAATGCATGTATTGAAGTTGCAATCAGTAGGTATCTTGTTATTCATGAATGCCAGCTACCTCATCACTTTGGCTGGTACATGTCCTAGCCTTCTGTGCCACACATTATTATCTGATGTAGCATCTTCTGCCAAACATCCTCTAATCTGTTGTTTGATCTTATTTGCACTTGATCCATCTGGTAGAAACAAGTAGAGACCACCTTTTTCTTTACCAATTCCCCTCACTTTCCCAGTGCATAGGTCCTGGAACACACAGAATGATGGAAAGAAAAATATTGAGCAAAACAACTCCTTAGTCAATTTTGAGACTGATAGTAAGTTGTATTTGAAGTTAGGCACACACAGTACATTCTGAATTGATTCACCACCTGTGATTTTACACTTTCCTTGGTACATAACTGGTACTGTTTTACCATTTGGCAGATGAACATTACCTCATTTGTTGTTAGGCAATTTAGTTATGTCAGTCAGCAAATTAATGTTTGAAGTCATGTGATTTATTGCCCCTATGTCAATGATCCAAGGAGTATCACACGTTTGAGCGAGTTGAGAGTCACTATTACCTGCCATATTAGCTGCAAATTCTTCTCCCTTGTCCAAATTAAATAGCTTCATTATCTGGTTGTACTGCTCATCAGTGAAATAGTTATGCATTCCTTGTCTTGCCACATTAGAATCTGCAGTTGTGGTGGCTTGAAACATATTATCCTTGGCATAAAATGCATCACCTATGCTGCATTAACTTGTCGATACTCCTGCTTCTTCTTTCCCTTGAAACTAGGTGGATAGCCTACCAATTTGTAAAAAGTATCTTTAGTGTGACCCTTGGTTCTGTAATACTCACAATACAGGTTTCTAAACCTTTTGAACTTTTGTGAATTATCTCTTGAACTCATTAAGACAGTAGAATCATTCACCTCATTCATAGGTGTATTGGTTATATGGACCTTCCTTTGATTCTCTTCATTAATCAACATAGCATAAGCACGACTTACATTTGGTGATTGTGACATGAGCAGCATCTGACTTCTAATGGCACTAAAGCTATCATTTAATCCCATCGAAAAATGAAAAAAAATCTGTTGTTCTAGATGTGCTATGAATTCTCTTTTTTCAGGAATCACAAGCAGAGTTGGAATAAGTGCACTATATTCATCCCATAACAACTTAAGTTTAGAATGATAAGCAGAAATACTAGAAGTACCTTGAGAAATTGTAGCAATTTCTCGTTGAAGATTATAGATCCTTGATCTATTGATCATGTCAAAACGATCCTGCAAATCAGTCCAAACCTCATGAGCATTGCTAGCATATACTATCCCGTTCACTAACTCCGGCGAGACAGTGTTCATGATCCAAGTCAGAATTGTAGCATTAACACGTTCCCAATCTTCGCCTAGGTCAGTAGTGAATTGACTCTTGGTGCGTGTTCCATTTATGAACCCTAGTTTTCTCTTAGCTCTCAACGCGATCTTCATTGCTCTGCTCCAGACTGAATAATTCTCACTCCCAGTCAAACGCACAGAAATTATCACATTTTCCGGTGCATCTGAAGGTTGTAGATACAACGGATGTCACGGATTGTCAATGTTTACCTCAGCCATTATTGGTCTGCTCAGAAATTGGAAATTTTGTAGAAGACGAAGAACAATTGAAGAATTCTCTCAACAATCTCACAGACCAACTCTTAAAGTTAAATCTTCATAGCTCCGATCGATTCTCCAAGCTCTGATACCATGTTAAATTCCACAATTATCGACTGGTGGTCAAGCTCAGACAAGAAGGAAGAAGATGAAGACTGTGAGAGGAAGCTTTTGGATCAATTGTATCATCTATGTATTGAGAGAGAAACTGAAACTTTTTATTACAAAAATGAAGTGATGTATTACTAATATATACACGTGTATATATATACAATCAACTGTCTCCTCTCAATTATCACTAACAACTATCATAATTCTTGTTATAGCTAACTATTAACAACTAACTACCAATAAGCTAGAATGACAGCCTGTCACCTAACACTCAGCACTAGCTTCCAGTTGTCATTGCAGCACTTCAACACCATCCAACAATCTCTTGTTTTAATAAAATAAGGAGATGATAAAAGAAATAAGAAAACGGGAATGGTAATGATTAGTAGAGGTGAGTGTACAATAACAATAAATTCAGTATATTCTCATAAGTGGGGTCTGGAAATGTAGTATGTATGTAAATTTTACCCCTACTTTATGATGGTAGAGAAGTTGTTTCCGAAAAATTCTTAGCTCGGTAACCATAGTCACAATATTATTGAAAAGAAATACGGTGATGGATATAGTAATGAAAAAGAAACGGTATCAATGACAAGATAATAAGACAATCCAAATAGTAGAGGTGGGTGTAGTAAACAATAAAATTTAAAGAACAATTTGGTGAAAGTGAAACATGCACTTTAAGTGATATAAGGTGAAAACAATAGCGATACAAAGAATTTCGTAAAAGTATTTAAAATGTAATATATATATGTATAAAAGATAATAATACTTAATTTGCATGCAAAATATAATTTTTTTAGCTAAGCTCGATATTAATTGACCACCCTTAGTCAGTTATAGCTTCGGCCTTAGGAAAAGGTGCAACCACTTAAATTACAACTATAATCCAATTTAAGGGGACTGAGGGCAGGAGTTTTTGTTGATAATAAATGTCAATATACTCTTGTAAAATATCCAAATATAGAATGAACCACAATACTTTTTTATTAGAATTTTTTTTCATGTCACAAATCACAAGTCTATATCTGTGTTAGTATGTGTCATAATCCTCTTTCATTTGAGTCATCATAATTTTGCAGAGTTTTTGGCAAAAATCATCCTTAAACTATAGCCAAAAGCTAAGGTTCATCCTTGTGAACAAAAAATATCCCTATTGTAACGACTCAACCGGTCGTTTTGAGCTCCGGCGCGTCATTTAGCAGTTTGAGGCCATGAGCAGCTTCATCTCAGGTATATTGACTTGTGCGTATGGTCAGAATTAAAATTCAGGAGGTTTGGAGTCAAAATCTAAATGGAAATTCTCATTTTGAAAGCTTAAAGTTGAAGAAATGAACTAGGATTAGAATTTTAAGTAAATGACCATGGAATCGGGATCCGAAGGTTGCAGCAGGTTCATATGATGATTTCGGACTTGGACATATGTCCGGATCGGGTTTTGGATAACCCGGAAGCGTTTTGGCGACTATTGTGGAAGATAGCATTTTATAAGAAATTGCATCAGTTTGGCTTAAAATGCATTTCAGTCTTATTGATGTCCGTTTGGGATTCCGAGATTGGGAATAGCTCCGTATGGTGATTCTGGATTTGGGAGCACGATCGGAAGTGAATTCGGAGGTTCGTAGGTCATTTTGGAGTCGTTTGGCTAAAGATAGAAATTTGAAGTTCGACCGGAAGTGGAAATTTTGATATCGGGCTCGAAATGTAAATTTTATGGTTCGGATAGCTTCGTTAGGTGATTTGAGACTTAGGAGTGTGTTCGGAATATTTTTGTGATGACCAGTGTAGAATTAAGCTTGAATTGGCAAAGTTAGTATTTTGGCGAATTTCGGGTAATAGGTGAGATTTTAATCCAAGGGTCGGAATGGAATTACGAGAGTTGTTGTAGCTTTATTATGTCATTTTGTACTTGTGTGCAAAATTTGAAGTCAATCGGACGTGATTTGATAGGTTTCGGCATCGGAAATAGAAGTTGGAAGTTCTAAAGTTCATAAAGCTTGGATTGGAGGTTGACTCATGATTTTAGCATTGTTTGATGTGATTTGAGGCCTCGAGCAAGTCCGTAATATGTTTTGGGATTGGTTGGTATTATTGGTCGGGGTCCTGGGGGCCTCGGGTGTATTTCGGATGCCCAACGGGTCATTTTTGGAAGATTTTTGTTATTTTGAGCATAAATGTAATGATCTAAAGGTTTATTTTTAGTTCTAGAGATCCAAATTTAATTTTGAGACTTCCGAAATTTAAGTCATGAATTATAGGACCGATCTGAAAATTTTGGTTTAATTTCATCAAGTCGCGATTGGATTTTTTGACGCGATATGTGAGTTAATTGTTTAACAAGCGAAATGGGTATTGAACTGGGCAAACGAGCTCCGAATTGAGTTTCTATTGAAGGGTTGTATTCGTATTATTATTTTTGACTCATAGGAACAAGAATCGTCTAATTCCGAGTGCGTATGATGGAGTTAGAGCCATCTTAGTGAAAAATGGATGTGCTGCAATTAATTGGCTGCTGGTGTAATTTGTAGTAGCAGTGAACAGTACCCCGCGCGTGAACAGTAACCGTGCAGGTGAACAGTGCAACGTGTGTGAACAGTGCCTCGCATGAACAGTGTTTCCGAAAATAAAATCTGGGCAGTGTTATTTTATCCGAGAAATTTAGCATTTTAGCAATATCTTGAGTTCTAGAGCTCCGATTGAGGTGATTTTCGCGGCGTTGTTCTCGTTTCAACAAGGGGGTAAATATATGACCTATATTTGTATGTTTCTCCGTGACTATTTCTGTTAGTTTCTATTTTTATCCGTATTTGAATGGTAGAGATTAGGATTTTGAGCTCCAAAGTTAAAAAAGGGTAAATCACTGATTTGAGGGTCGAAATGACATGAGAATTATATAATTTTGGTATGGTTAGAATCGTGAGAGTACGAGGGTTCTGGAAATATAAATTTTACCCGGTTCTGAGACGTGGGACCCGAGGGATATTTTGGTCATTTTACATAATTTCGCGTATTAGCTTAGAATTTAATTGTGGAATCGATTACTTGAATTATTCTTTACATTATACAATTTAATTGAATAGATTCGATCCATTTGGAGTCAAATACTCGTGGCAAAGGCGTGATTTTGGGTTGACTTGCATTTGTTCGAGGTAAGTGACTTGTCTAACCTTGTGTGGGGGACTTTGTCCCTTAAAATATGAAATTACTAATTGAATGCTTTGTACGTGAGATGACGAGCGCGTACTTGGGCTAATTGTTGAAAATCCAAATTTTACTTAAAAAAATACTTGAGTTGAGTTTCTTTCGTATTTGCTTTATCCTACTTGTTATTATAGCCTGTGCTAGTATAGAGAAGCATATTTAGTGGACTTACTTGCCTATTTGCTTAAACTGCCTTGTTTGCACTCTATGAAGCATATTAGGCTAGAATCTACTATTATTTGCCATGAGTTTGGTAATTATTTGATATTTTGAGTTGTTGTTGTATTGATGTACTTCACTTCTAAATATTCTTTGATTGTGGTTGTGCGCCATGAATTAATTGTTGAATTCTATTGTTGTGCTTCAATTTCTGAATATTTCTCTGAACTTGTTTGTGTATTTACATTGGGACTACGGATGTGGGATTCTGGGAGCTACCCCCTTGTTTGTTTACTTTGGGACTACGGGTTCGATTCCCGGGAGATCCCCCTGCACATTTATATTTGGGACTATGGGTTCGGTATCCCGGGAGATCCCCCTGCACAATTATATGGAACTACAGAAATGCACTCGGTAGATTCCCCCAGTACTGGGTATTTATATTTGGGACTACGGGTTAGATTCCCGGGAGCTCCTCGTACAGATTGATAAAATGGACTACAGGACGGTATCCTGGGAGATCCTCATTATTTGTAGTGGTATTGAGCTGGTTACTCTGTGTTATCTTATTTTCTGTGTATTAAATTGCTGTTTGTGTAAGCCGATTTAATTCATAACTGTATATCATCATCTCTGTTTATTTCATACTGTTGTCAGATTTATTATTATATTCTATCTCAGTAGGGCCCTGACCTTCCTCGCCACTACCCAACCGAGGTTAGGCTTGACACTTACTGAGTACCGCTGTGGTGTACTCATGCCTCTTCTGCGCATGTTTTTCATGTGCAGACCCAGGTACTTACGGCCAGACGCACTATTAGTGATCCAGGAGATATCTACCAGAGACTTTGAGGTATATCTTCCATGTCCGCAGACCAGAAGTCTCCATCTTATTCCAGCTGTAGCAATTGACTTTCTTTTTCTTTCGGTTGTGTAGACATTCCGGAGTTAGAGCAGTGTATTACATTTCTATTAGCCTGTGGTTTCCGTGAGATTCCGGGTTTTGGCATTACTGTTTCAGAATTTGTAGAGTTAAAGTATATGTGCCAAGTGGCAAGTTGTATACTTCCTGAAGTTATTTAACTTTTGACTTAATATTTCCGTATTGGTTGTTACTTCCGCACTGTTAGGCTTACCTAGTCGTTGTGACTAGCTGCCGTCATGACGTGTTCACAATTGGTGAATTAGGGTCGTGACAAGTTGGTATTAGAGCTCTAGGTTTATAGGAGTCACGGAACACATGCCGATTTATTAGAGTCTCGCTGATCGATACGGAGACGTCTGTACTTATCTACAAGGGGCTAAGTAACCGTTAGGAAAATTTCCACTTCATTTCATTCCTTATCGTGCGGCATTTATTCAGCTGGAGCCTATATCATACGTTTTTTTGTATCCACTGGTGTATTAAAAATTTCCACATTCGGTATCAATTATGCGTCGACGGTTTGTGATGCTACAGAAGGATTACAAGGGAGCCAAGAATTTGCTCAACCATTGTTACCACGTGTCATCCATATCGATAATGCAAAAGTATTGAGAGATCATTCAATGGTGCACGTGAGGGTGCAATAAGTTCTGATATCTGGTTTATAAGAACGATCTTGAGAAGGTTTACTTAATTGCCTAAACGCTGCAATAATGGTAGAGTGATGAAGTGGATGTAGACCTGAAGATAGTTGGTGGTAATACAGACTATGTGGTTCGTATGAGATGTCTATTTTGCGAAGGATATAACTAGTAACCGAGATGCTGGAGGAAGCGAGTTTAACTATCCTAAGAAGGACATGTACCAAACAAATGGCTTGAGTTGTCTTATGATGGTGACGTACAAGCGATAAAGGTCAGTATCATGGATTATCAGGATGTATCTTATGGCTTCGTGCCAAGTGAAAGGATTCCACTATCAACGATCAAATTATGGGTCATGTGTCATATCAGATTTGGCCTGCGATATATTTAAGTGGTATTCAAAAGTTCTTTGAAACTTGCTTATGAGTAAGAGTTGAGATTTGTATGGTATGACGTTGGGACTTTTGATGTTCCTATGTCCATAATAATTCTACATTTCAGTATCAGCAGGGAAAACTTTGACAAAGGCTACATGGTGCTTCATAGATGTGTGAGAATCACATTATGTCTTAAGCTGTCATTGGTAAAGAATGCTCGGTGCATGGAGCGGGAAGATGTTTGGTTGTATTAGAATGAGGTCATACCCTGTGGTGTCAGAGTGCTAATGAGGCACAGGTGGTTATGTTCGTTGGATCAGGTGAATTGCAGTTTGAATAAGAGTAAATGACTTGAGAGAATGGTTCTAATGTGTTCGAGAGTCGTGTAATAGTGGCTTTGAGCTAAGTGGGAGAGTCCCACCGCTTACGATTGGGTTGCATGGTTAATTACATGCGTGAATTCTGAGTATTAGCGTATTAATGGGTTATTACAGCTACGAAAAAGGACCATGAGTGGTAATTTGAGTAAATGAATTGTTGAATTCATGCTATGGTTAGCCTTATTGGCTCATGTTCAAACTTGAGGGAAGATTCGTGATTTATGCCTCGTATAGGTGCAGGCTTCGAGGGAAGTGATCCCGCTGGGTGCTTTATCGAGAGGGTATTCATATGTTATAAAATTCAGTAGAGTTGGTTGCATACTAGGCCAAGTCAGAGCTGGGTGGCTCTCAATAGCGGTCCTAGTGAATTCAAGAGGTAAAGTGTGGTGCCTGATGATTATGAGTCTATAAGTACAGTTAAGAGTCAAGCTTTTGAAGCAACTTATGAAGAGAGGCACAAAATGTTCTATGATGTTTTGACTTGCGGTGTAGCATTTGAGAGACATGAAATGGTCGTGGTTTTTGAGACAGCATAGTCTCATGATTTAAGGTCACTCGGGGGAGTGCGGTTGGAATAAGATAGGTGTTGAAGGGAGATATTATTATTTCTAAGGCAATCAAGGATAAACTGGAAGGAAGTAGATTGATTAGCCATAGTTGAGCTGGCATATTGGTGTCAGTGATCGGTTCGTTCAGCGTGATCGAGTTATGCATGTTATTTGTGGCGGTGCGTGTGAGGCTTGTCGGCCGCAGTGATTGATGTTATTCTGAAGCATTCTTCTGTTAGGGCCTGTTATGAGTAGGCGGATCCCGGAAAGGGTTATGGTGGCTTGGACCACTACTTAGAGATTGGCGTATTCGACGGTTATGAGAATTCGCCTGTATGTTCCTATAGTTCTCCTGAAGTGAGTTAAATGGAAGGTCTTATGTGATGAAGTATTAGCCTATCGTCGGTCCATAGTTGTGATGGAAATCGTGTCTATCGTATATCGGCACGTGAGTTGCAGTGAGTGGTATGGAATTTGAAGTAAGGACCAAGGTCGCAGTTTGGTCAATGAATGTGATGTCAGGAGATCGGATGAGCAGGAAAGGAGTTTCAGTGTTTTGAGTAAGATGGGTATTGGCATCAGTATCACCTGAGATCGGTGTTCTGTGAGAAAGGTTTTGCATCCTGGTTAGGGATTCCTGATCGCTTTTCAGCGTTAGTGCAGCCGGTGGTTTGAATGTGCAGGCCCGTTAATTATTT
>MU732604.1:48902-70812 GCA_026770625.1 Nicotiana glauca
CTAATGGCTTATTTGCTTAAATAAAGGAGTATATCTACAGAATTATCGAGCTAATGTGCTCAACTGAGTTATGGAAGCACAGGAAGGTGCATGAGGTGTTAAACAAGTGATTTCAGACTACTTCAGTGTATTTCTCAGCACGTTCGAGGACGAACGTATGTCTAAGTGGGGGAGATTGTAACCACCCAACCGGTCGTTTTGAGCTCCGACGCGTCATTCAGCAGTTTGAGACCATGAGCAGCTTCATCTCAGGTATATTGACTTGTGTGTATGGTTAGAATTAAAATTCAAGAAGTTTGGAGTCAAAATCTAAATGGAAATTCTCATTTTGAAAGCTTAAAGTTGAAGAAATGAACTAGGATTGGAATTTTGAGTAAATTACCTCGGAATCAGGATCTGAAGGTTCCAGCAGGTTTGTATGATGATTTCGGACTTGGGCGTATGCCCGGATCGGATTTTGGATAATCCGGGAGCGTTTTGGCGACTATTGTGAAAGCTAGCATTTTAGAAGAAATTGCATCAGTTTGGCTTAAAATGCATTTCAGTCTTATTGATATCCGTTTGGGATTCCGAGATTGGGAGTAGCTCCGTATGGTGATTCTGGATTTGGGAGCGCGATCGGAAGTGAATTCAGAGGTTCGTAGGTCATTTTGGAGCCATTTGGCTAAAGATAGAAATTTGAAGGTTTTTGAGAAAATTCGACCGGAAGTGGAAATTTTGATATCGGTCTCGAAATGTGAATTTTATGGTTCGGATAGCTTCGTTATGTTATTTGAGACAGGAGTGTGTTCGGGATATTTTTGTGATGACCAGTGTAGAATTAAGCTTGAATTGGCAAAGTTAGTATTTTGGCGAATTCTGGGTGATAGGTGAGATTTTGATCCGAGGGTCGGAATGGAATTCTGAGAGTTTCTGTAGCTTCATTATGTTATTTTGGACTTGTGTGCAAAATTTGAAGTCAATCGGCAGTGATTTGATAGGTTTCGGCATCGAAAATAGAAGTTAGAAGTTCTAAAGTTCATAAAGCTTGGATTGGAGGTTGACTCATGATATTAGCATTGTTTGATGTGATTTGAGGCGTCGAGCAAGTCCGTAATGTATTTTGGGACTGGTTGGTGTTATTGGTCGGGGTCCCGGGGGCCTCGGGTGTGTTTCGGATGCCCAACGGGTCATTTTTGGAGATTTTTGTTGTTTTGAGCATAAATGTAATGATCTAAAGGTTCATTTTTAGTTTTAGAGATCCAAATTTGATTTCGAGACTTCCGAAATTTAAATCATGAATTATAGGACCGATCTGGAAATTTTGGTTTAATTTCATCAAGTCGCGATTGAATTTTTTGACGCGATATGTGAGTTAATTGTTTAACAAGAGAAATGAATATTGAACTAGGCAAACGAGCTCCGAATTGAGTTTCTATTAAAGGGTTGTGTTCGTATTATTATTTTTGACTCATAGAAATAAGAATCGTCTAATTCCGAGTTTGTATGATGGAGTTAGAGACATTTTGGTGAAAAATAGTTGTGCTGCAATTAATTGGCTGCCGGTGTAATTTGTAGCAACAGTGAACAGTACCCACGCGTGAACAGTAACCGTGCATGAACAGTGGAACACGCGTGAATAGTGCCCCCCGTAAACAGTATTTCCGAAAATAAAATCTGGGCAGTATTATTTTATCCGAGAAATTTAGTATTTTAGCCATATCTTGAGTTCTAGAGCTCCGATTGAGGTGATTTTCGCGGCGTTGTTCTCGTCTCAATAAGGGGGTAAATATATGACCTTTATTTTTATGTTTCTCCATGATTATTTCTATTGGTTTCTATTTTTATCCGTATTTGGATGGTAGAGATTATGATTTTGAGCCTCAAAATTGAAAAAAGGTAAATCACTGATTTGAGGGTCGAAATGACATGAGAATTGTATAATTTTGGTATGGTTAGACTCGTGAGAGTACGAGGGTTCTGAAAATATAAATTTTACCCGGTTCTAAGACGTGGGACCCGAGGGGTATTTTGGTCATTTTACATAATTTCGCGTATTAGCTTAGAATTTAATTGTGGAATCGATTATTTGAATTATTTTTTACATTATACAATTTAATTGAATAGATTCGAGCCATTTGGAGTCGAATACTCGTGGCAAAGGCGTAGTTTTGGGTTGACTTGCACTTGTTCGAGGTAAGTGGCTTGTCTAACCTTGTGTGGGGGACTTTGTCCCTTAAGATATGAAATTGGTAATTGAATGCCTTGTACGTGAGGTGACGAGCGCGTACTTGAGCTAATTGTTGAAAATCCGAATTTTACTAAAAAAAATACTTGAGTTGAGTTTCTTTCGTATTTGCTTTATCCTACTTGTTATTATAGCCTGTGCTAGTATAGAGAAGCATGTTTAGTGGACTTACTTGCCTATTTGCTTAAACTGCCTTGTTTGCACTCTATGAAGCATATTAGGCTAGAATCTACTATTATTTGCCATGAGTTTGGTAATTATTTGATATTTTGAGTTGTTGTTGTATTGATGTACTTCCCTTCTGAATATTCTGTGATTGTGGTTGTGCGTCAAGAATTAATTGTTGAATTGTATTGTTGTGCTTCAATTTCTGAATATTTCTCTGAACTTGGTTGCGTATTTACATTGGGACTACGGATGTGGGATACTGGGAGCTCCCTCATTGTTTGTTTACTTTGGGACTACGGGTTCGATTCCCGGGAGATCCCCATGCACATTTATATTTGGGACTACGGGTTCGGTATCCGGGAGATCCCCCTGCACAATTATATGAAACTACGGTAATGCAGCCGGTAGATTCCCCCAGTACTGGATATTTATATTTGGGACTACGGGTTAGATTTCCGGGAGCTCCTCGCACAAATTGATAAAATGAGATATATTCATACGGTGACTACGGGACAGTATCCCGAGAGCTCCTCGTACAGATTGATAAAATGGACTACAGGACGGTATCCTGGGAGATCCTCATTATTTGTACTGGTATTGAGTTGGTTACTCTGTGTTATCTTATATTCTGTGTATTAAATTGTTGTTTGTGTAAGCCGATTTAATTAATAACTGTATATCATCATCTCTGTTTATTTCATACTGTTGTCAGATTTATTATTATATTGTATCTCAGTAGGGCCCTGACCTTCCTCGCCACTACCCAACCGAGGTTAGGCTTGACACTTACTAAATACCGTTGTGGTATACTCATACCTCTTCTGCACATGTTTTTCATGTGCAGCATGTGCAGACCTAGGTACTTACGGCCAGGCGCACTATTAGTGATCCAGGAGACATCTACCAGAGACTTTGAGGTATATCTGCCACGTCCGCAGACCAGGAGTCTCCATCTTATTCCAGTTGTAGCAATTGACTTTCTTTTCTTTCGGTTGTGTAGACATTCCTTAGACAAGAGGGGTTGCTCTGATGGTAAGCAACCCCCACTTCCAACCGAGAGGTTGTGAGTTCGAGTCTCCCCAAGAGCAAGGTGGGAAGTTCTTGGAGGGAAGGATGCCGGGGGTCTATTTGGAAACAGCCTCTCTACCCCAGGGTAGGGGTAAAGTCTGCGTACACACTACCCTCCCCAGACCCCACTATGTGGAATTATACTGGGTTGTTGTTGTTGTTGTTGTGTAGACATTCCGGAGTTAGAGCAGTGTATTACATTTCTATTAGCCTGTGGTTTCCATGAGATTCCGGATTTTGGGATTTCTGTTTTAGAATTTGTAGAGTTAAAGTATATGTGCCAAGTGGCAAGTTATATACTTCCTGAAGTTATTTAACTTTTGACTTAATATTTCTGTATTGGTTGTTACTTCCGCACTGTTAGGCTTACCTAGTCGTTGTGACTAGGTGCTGTCATGACGTGTTCACAATTGGTGAATTAGGGTCGTGACACCTATACTGTTAAAATTATGGCAAAAACCATCCTTCCGTTAATTTTTGTCGAAAAAACTAACATCCACGTGGGTTTCCCCCTAAAGTTTCCAAAACTGCCCCTCCCTTCCAATCATCTTCCATCTTCAAAAACAGATGCACCAATAATCCACTAATTTAGTAAAGTCTTATTCTTGTTCTTTTTCAATTTTTATCAAAAATCAATTTAGTATTTACAAAAAAAATCATTTTTTCAGCTTCTTAAAATATTTTTTTTCGTAAAACTAAAAAATTGTAAAAACAGAAAAAAAAAATTGTTATTATCAAAAATATTTTTTTTTTTAAAAACTGAAAAACTATTTTCGTTTTTGAAAAATATTTTTTTCGTACTTTTTAAAAATTTCAGTTTTAAAAAAATATATTTTTTTAAAAAACGAAAATATTTTTTTTCAGTTTTTACAAATTTGTTTTTCCATTTTTGACAAAAAAAAACTTAGAAAAACTAAAAACAAAATTCAAAAAACGAAAATATTTTGAATTTTTAATGTTTGCGAGCGATCCTCCAAATATTCATTTCTTCCCCAAGAGCCAGGGGCGGAGCCACCTTGTCCCAAGGGGTGTCAACCGACACCCCTTCGCCGAAAAATAACACTGCGTAAATAGGTATTTTTAAAAAAAATTGAATATATACAAGGGGTTGACACCCCTTGACACAAGACAAACTCTTAGTGCAATGGTCAAGGGGTGTCAAAATTTACACAAGGTTGCAAGTTCCATTCCCGATAGCAACAATTTTTTTTATTTTGACACTCTTTTATATAATTCCTGGCTCCGCCACTGCCAAGAGCCGATCAAGAGAGCTAGCATCCTACATTCCTTTGGCGATTTCTTCGTGCCACTTATGTTATATTAATTAATTAACTTGTAAGGAGCTAGTGAATTTTAGCTGTTATTTATAGGCAAAGAATAAATTAAAAGGCAGTGGCCTTTGTTGTTTCTTGTGAATATGGCTTAGCCATTTTTCAGAACGTATTTATGGTAGTGATCTTTTTTTCTTTTTTGCAAATTCATCACAATTTTGTGATCCTTCTGGATAAGGCCAGTCATGACCCTGAAAATATCGACCTTGACCTCGAATAGGTCTTTAGTGTTCAATAAGACAATGCATACTTCAATTAATAAAGTTGTCTGCCATTCACACTGATTATTAGTAACTAATATGAAGTGGATGCTAGAGCGTTTCTATAACTAGGTAGTATCAATAGACCAAATAATTGAAGTCTTGTAGCCATGATATTGAAATACCATGGCTAATATTTGAAGTTTCAACAAAATATTTTCGTTTTTTGAATTTTTTTCAATTTTTTGTAAGTTTTTTTTTGTCAAAAATGGAAAAACAAATTTGTAAAAACTGAAAAAAATATTTTCATTTTTTAACAAAATATGATTTTTAAAAACTGAAATTTTTAAAAAGTACGAAAAAAAATATTTTTCAAAAAACGAAAATAGTTTTTCAGTTTTTAAAAAACAAAAATATTTTTGATAATAACAAATTTTTTTCTGTTTTTACAATTTTTCAGTTTTACGAAAAAAAATGTTTTAAGAAGCTGAAAAAATGAATTTTTTTTTTTTGTAAATACTGAATTGATTTTTGATAAAAACTGAAAAAGAACAAGAATAAGACTTTACTAAATTAGTGGATTATTGGTGCATTAGTTTAAAAGGAATAGCTACGTAAAATCTATTTTTGAAAATGGAAGATGATTGGGAGGGAGGGTCAGTTTTGGAAACTTTAGGGGGAAACCCACGTGACTGTTAGTTTTTTTGACAAAAATTAACGGAAGGATGATTTTTGCCATAATTTTAATAGTATAGGGATGTTTTTTGTTCACTAGGATATCACAAGGATGAACCTTAGCTTTGGGCTATAGTTCAAGGATGATTTTTGCCAAAAACTCTAATTTCGCACTTGAAAATGACTTTTAGTTCTATGGAATTTTTGAGTGTTCCCATTATATTTTCCTAAAGATCACAAGATTTTCTATGCTTAACCACCTACCTTTTCATAATCTGACCTTTTAATCTTAAAAGTTTCGAAAAGTGAAAAAGAATCTTTTAAAATATATTTATTCCAAAGAATCGAAATTTAACTTCTTTTTCTACATTATTTCCACCTCTGGTACTTTTTAACAAATTAAAACAAAAGGGCTTGAGGCTAATAATGTGCTTAGAATTATAGGTGCTCGATGTCGATCGGCATCTGTTCAACCTTATCCAGAAATCTCAGTTTCGAGTCTTGAAAATTGAGAAAGTCTTATTATATAGGGTGCGTTTTCTCTTTTAATGAATCTTAAACGGCGTGAATTCGAATTAGTCAAGATCCCAAAGCAGCTATCAGACATTGGATGAAAATTCAAAAAGAAGTACTATCTAGAATGGCATGTTAGCAACCAGTGACGGATCCAGGATTTTAAAGTCACGGGTGCTCGACGATGAAAATTCTAAAAACAAGAAGAAAAATGAGTTAGATTGTGGGTGTTCACTCAATATTTGTCTAAATATTTTATAATTGCTTATGTAAATTTACTCAATCTGGTCAAAAATAATGGGTGCTTGAGCACCCACAATTGACAATGTAGATCCGCCACTCGTAGCAACTTGCATGTTGAGGTGGAAACGAGAATTTAAACTCTATGAGTTCAACTTTTAAAATTTTTAGCATTAAACCTATTAATTGTTTATTACGATTTCATACTTACTTTTTATTTTAACTCTAATAAAATTTTGAATATAAATTTAGATACCACATAGAAAATATTAAATTCAGATGATCTGGTGTTATAAGGTTGCATCTACCTCCGCTTGCATGGTAATAATTTTGTCATCAGACGACAGGTGTATTGGACAAGGATATTTCTATTTTAGGAATGATTTAATGCTATCTTTTTAAAGTATTTAATAGTATAATGTACTCTCCTTTCTCTACCCAAAAAAGAAAAAAATTATTTTTAGTAACAAAATTGGTTGGGTATTTCGAACTAATGAAAAAAGTTCCTCTGTGTATCATAAAAAAATAATGTCACGATTGATTAGCTAAACTTAAATATAAATAGTCAAACATAGATTAAATGATGATTGAAACAAATTATTAGAAAAATAATATTGTATTGCCACCGTAAAAATAATAGCCGAAAAATAATATATATATATATATATATATTCTATATGTTATATACAGAAATCATACAAATTTTATATTCTTTTTCGGCTATAAAATAAAAATAGTTTTTATCGCGGGCTAAGAATAATAATACCCCAAATTATTTTGGTCCCTGCATACATTTTACAAAGAAGAATTAGGATATTGAAAAAGGCACGAAAAGGAAAGTGAAACTAATATTTTTGTCCTTTCCTCATGTAAAATATTATTAAATTATTTTTTTTGTAAATAACTCAAGGGCATTTACGATATTTTAATATAAAATTATTTATTGATTTCTTATCCAACAGTTATGGACATATGGGGCCATAAGAAATTTTTTACTTTTTTCAATTTTTTCTTCTTTCTAAATCAGTGTTTGACTATGCAAATTTTAAATTTTACTTGTGTTTGCATTCATATTAAAATAAACTCTAATTTTTAAATACCAATTTTACTTGAATTTGTTTTTTTTCAGAGTTCACAATTATGTCTTTATTAGACTACTTCAGTATTTTAAGTATTTTTATCCAAATATGTAACTAATTACTTATTTTGAAAAAAATAGTTTCAGTACTTGATGCGATCACACGTAAATATTACATATTCATCTTACAATATCAATGCGATTACGTGTCAATTTCGGCGAAAGATAATTTGGAATAAACTATAATAAATTATCTGCAAAACAACAAGTTAATTCTTTAATAAGGTAAGTGGTTGGGATACACGCAGTAAATTCTTTGCTCTTGTTTTATACTAGACTAGATGACTATAATCTTGTCTTTCAGTTATTATATGCTACAAATTTGTTTTATCTAAAATTCCAATGCCTCTAAAAAATGGAATTTAGATCTTGCACGTTGAAAAATATACTACACAAATTAAATGTGAATATAACACGGGCTCGTCAGTTTTCGGACTGGTAATTGAAAAATAGCTAGCGTTTGCAAAGTCATTAAAAAATAGTTACTATTTTGCCGTAACACGGAAAATTCCAGCATAATATACTCGAGATTGGTACACTTGTGTATGAACTTCCAGCATATTGTGCTGGAAGTCCTGCACATGGAAAGTTCCAGTATAATATAATGGAAATTGAAGCACCTGTGTATGAACTTTCAGTATATTATGCCAGAACTCCAGTATATTATGCTGGAAGTTCACATGTAAAAAATTCGAACTCCAGTATATTATATGCTGGAATATTTTTCGGATTTGAACAATATTTTCGTTCAGATATATTCTTTGCATGAAAAGTGGCTAAATTTCAATTACTTTTGAAACTGTGGCTATTTTTCAATTACCACTTGTAAATCTTGTTATTTTTTAATTTCACTCAAATTAAATTAATAGAGAGTTCTACATATATACCAAATATATATATAAAGTTTTTCCTTACTAAAGTTTCAATTCGACTTTTGACAATTATTGTTGTGTATATCTGTCTACTTAATAATTATATATGATTTTTATAATCTATAAGAGATTATATGAAGTGTATTAATTGGTAATTTATTAATTGAGACATTAAATGAAGTGTACAAATATCGGAACTTTTTAAACAAACATGTTGGTCTCCTTTTATCTTGACTTACTTTCTAGATTTAAGTTGTCTATATAACTACTAAAAACAATATGTTGAAAATTCGCATTTTTTTTAGTAATTAAAGTCTTGTCACTAAAGAATACATTGTTTAATACAAAAAACATGTCACTTTATTATTAACAATTATAACTACTTTATTATCTCCTGCAACTTACCAAACAAAGGTATCCTTTTTCGTATATTGCTTTCTCTCCAAATTCCCCCAAAAAACCTTGGTGAGTCTTTAACAGAAAATCAACAAATTTACCAGATTTCATTTCATCCCTTTTACACCTACACTCTTTCAGCAAATATTCCTCTTATTTAAGTGAGTTATCTCCTTTAGTTTCCATATCCAATCTCTACATAACGTACAGGTATAGAAATCTTTCCCTTCTTGCACATTAATCTCTCTCTCACACACACAAAAACCATTTTTGTTCACTTCATCTTCATTTTGCATGAATTTTTTTGAGACTTTTAGAACCTTTTTCATCGGTTTGATTAAAAGGGCGGTAGGTTTTGTTAAATTTCTTTCGTTACATGGGCAAGGAGAATTTATATAGCCGAAACTAAATATTTAATTCGTATTTAGACATAACAGCAATAGTTGTAGTAATAGTAGTTATACATGGGAATCGGGGATAGTGAGGATCGAATTCACAACTATTATTAGATTATAAACCTTGGTTATGTGGTAGTATTAGAGGTGCAGCTAGGATTTCAGCTTTATAAGTTTTGGATGTTTGAACACGACTTCAAGTGTTAGTGACTGAGTTTTAAATTTAATATTTGTACATATTTGACGAGAAAGATCAAGTGTTAGAGGTGCAGAAAGATAGCCTTGGCGTAACTGGTAAAGTTGTTGTCATGTGACCAAGAGGTCGCGGGTTTGAGCCGCGGAGATAGTTTTTTGCAAAAATTAAATGCATGGTAAGACTGCGGACGATATACCTTTGTGATCCGGCCTTTTCATGGACCTCGCGTATAGCGGGAACATAGTGCATCGGACTGCCCTTTTTTGTACATATATATATTTGATGAATTTTAAACAACAAATACATTATTTGAGCGAAAGCTAGATTCAGCCAAACTCGTAGTTCAACTTGTGCCTCCGCCCCTGTGGTACTGTCTTGATGCATAGGCAAAGTTACAGTCCACGAAATTTTTGGCTTCGCCATTGTCTTGAGGTATCCTTTATTGGTTTTTTCTTAGAGCACTCGGAGAGTAAAAGCTAGAAGAAAGTAAGAATGTGGAAGTTGAAGATTGCAGAAGGACAAGATGGGCCATATTTGTACAGCACAAACAACTACGTAGGACGTCAAACGTGGGAGTTTGATCCAAATGCTGGAACACCAGAAGAACGAAAGGAAATTGAAGAGGTTCGTCAACAATTTTGGAATAATAGGTATAAAGTCAAGCCTAGTGGAGATCTTCTTTGGCGACTGCAGGTAAATAATCCGACATTTACACCAACTCAATGAATATATAACGTCTGTATATATAGTTATTGCTATAGTTAATAAAAATGGGACATGCTAGCTAGTTTTCGGATTGGTAATTGAAGTAAAGTCATTGAAAAATAGTCACTATTTTACTGAAGCACGAAAAAGTTTCGGTATAATATGCTGGATTATGGAGCTCACGTGTATAAAGTTCCAGCATATTATATTGAAACTCCAACACACGGAAAGTTCCAGCATGATATGCTGGATTATGGAACTTCGGCGTATAAACTTTCAGCGTACTATATTGGAACTCCAACACATTATGAAATTCCAGTACATTATGCTGGAATCTCATATATATAAGATTCTTTTCGAATTTTTAAGGATGTTTTTGTTCAAATTTTATCTTTACATGAAAAAGTAGCTAAATTTTAACTACTTCTAAAATTGTGGCTATTTTTATAATTACCGATCGTAAATCTGGCTATTTCTGATTCCCCTATAGTCATCACTAAGTTAACAGAATTATGAGCAAATTTGGTTCCCTAGTTAGCAGGTTAGTGTAAGCTGTCTGCATGCAATCTCTGAGTAGGAATTTGTTTTCTCAAAAAATTCATTTTAACAATATATTGAGTTCAACTCTTAGCACTGCGTTTTGAATTATAATCATTTTATAAGCAACAAATGAACAAAATTTTAAAGATTTGAAGTCGCATTACATAATTATAAAATATTATTGTAAAAGTGCCACGTGAGACATATATTTAAGTTGTTAATATTTTTAAGTAAATGATGAATCTCCAAGGGGGAAAAAAATATAGGAAATTATATATGTCCAATAGAGAGACAAGAAAAAACAACAGAAGAAAGACCCAAAAAATAAGTCTACAAGAAGAAATGACTTTTTTTTTTTTTTTTGCTTCTTTTGCCGAATACAAGAAGAAGATAAAAAAGAGACAAAATTAAACATCACAAAGGAAAGTTATAGTACTATTTGGTATATATCATTGAATGTTTAACTTGATATTCAAGTTAATATTTAATAATTTATCTTCTCTTCACTTTCTCAACAAATTATGAGTATTTATTTGACTTGCTTCCGAGTACTTTATTCGTTTTCTAACACTTTATGTCCAATCAAAATATCACCATATAACTTTTACAGGGAAATTTCATTTTTGTTCCCTCAAATATCAATAAATTCTTATTTTGGTCCTCATGATATTTGGCTAAGAAAATTTAACCTTCAGTTATACAAGATATGCACTTTTGATCCATCTACTTGTGATTTTTCACAAACTTAAGAAATTTTATACCATTACATCAACCGTCATTTTAAACTACAGGACCTATAAAATTGAAATTCGGGCTTGGTTACATGTTAAGTCTGTATTATTAAGGCAATATGTTCTAAAAATAATTTAAATGACACATTTTTCCTATGTATGCAGTTTCTTCGAGAGAAGAATTTCAAACAAACAATTCCAGCGGTAAAAATAGAAGAAGGGGAAGAAATTACAAATGAAGTTGCTACAACTTCATTGCGTAGAGCTGTTCATTTCTTTTCAGCATTACAGGCTAGTGATGGCCATTGGCCTGCTGAAAATGCTGGTCCTTTATTCTTTCTTCCACCTTTGGTACGTTTCCTTTTATATTTCACTGAATATATAGAGACACCTAAAATTATCACGATTTTTTTAATTACACATCTTAGTTAGGCCTTATTCCGATTTAAAACCTGTAGTAGGACAAAAGTGTACCGATCATACACATTTCGCACTTGTTTTGACAAGCTCGTGTTTTCAATCTCCTTGTATAGAATAATTAGCCAATTAAATCACTTCGGTCTGAAAGATGAACATAAGAAGAAGTATGCAAAGCCAAAAGAGGTGTGAAATTGACTTATTCCAAGTGTAATGAACAATTTAATTGACTAATTATTCTACGTAAGGAACACTTGCAAACACGTGCTTGAGTTATTTCCAAGCTAGTGTGAAATGTGTTTGATTGGTATACTTTGGGTCTACTATAGGTGTTCAGTTGGAACCAGTGGCGGATCTACATAGATCATTATGGATGCTCAAGCACCCATTGTCTTTGACTATATCTAGTAGATTTACATAGACAATTAACTAAAAACTTGAATGATTATTGAGTGAGCACCCACAACTAAACTTATTTTTTTTTTTTTTATAATTTTTATTCTCGAGCACCCACGACTTCGAAATCTTGGATCTGCCGCTGGTCGGAACAAGGTCTATTATCACAATAATGTAAAAGGATTTTGAATTGTCTCTGTTTATTTTAATAAGAATATGTCGTAACATGTTACTTTGTTTACGTCACTAATCTCGCATATTATGAATCTGTAGTTATGTTTAGGTTATAGTGTAAAAATTCTTGTACACTGTTCTTTCTTTCATTCCTTTAGTTTTCTTTCGAAAAATGAAGAGAACTAATTTTTTGCTCATTTCTTGGGGAAAAAAATGCAGGTTATGTGTATGTATATCACAGGCCATCTTAATACTGTATTCCCAGCTGAACATCGAAAGGAAATTCTTCGGTATATATACTGTCACCAGGTATTTGACTAAATGTTTCAACGAATACTACTCATTCTACCAAAGTTTGCTTCGCAGATTCCTAAATAAACTAACTTATATACGCCGACAAGACAAGAGGGATTGCTCTGATGGTAAGAAACCCCACTCCCAACCGAGAGGTTGTGAGTTCGAGTTCCCCAAGAGCAAGGTGGGAAGTTCTTGGAAGGAAGGATGCCGGGTTTCTATTTGGAAACAGCCTCTCTACCCCAGGGTAGGGTCTCTACCCCAGGGTAGGGTCTCTACCCCAGGGTAGGGGTAAGTTTGGCGTACACACTACCCTCCCAGACCCCACTAAGTGGGATTATACTGGGTTGTTGTTGTTGTTATATACGCTGACATATTTTACACTTTTAGACAATATACACTTGTCAGTGCATACAAGTTAAACTCATTTATGAATTTCTAACGGCCTTCTGAATTATTCAGAATGAAGATGGTGGATGGGGTTTGCACATAGAAGGTCATAGTACAATGTTCTGTACAGCACTGAGTTACATATGCATGAGGATTCTTGGGGAAGGACCGGATGGTGGCGAAAACAATGCATGTGCTAGAGCAAGGAAATGGATTCTCGATCATGGTAGTGTCACCGCGATTCCGTCATGGGGTAAAACATGGCTCTCGGTATGATTATCCGAAGAACTCTTTTAGAGTATACAAATTAGGATTTAGCTTATATACACTTACCGTGTACATACTTTTTTAACACTATTAGTGTATTTTAATCTTGTGTAATCTGCCTTATTTTTTAAGTTACTAATTCCTACTTATCGTATAGTGTTACATGTCGTTATGTTTATTATATATTAGGATTTAACTTATATACATGACGGTCTGCAAAATTTTACATTATTAGTGTATTTTAACTTGTTGTAGCAGGTAACGTGCCTTCATTTCTATGTTACTAATCCCACTTATGTGGACAGTTAACTGTAGTTATCATTTATGTGACCTGATAGTGTAAAGTTCTTTTACACAATTAGTATAGAAGTTAAACTCAGTAAATTGTGTCATTTCCATTGTAAAGTAAACATTCAAATGTCATGTATATATGCCTTTTTTTGCTGAGAAATATTCCCTTATTTCATTCAGATTCTTGGAGTTTTTGAGTGGTTAGGGACCAATCCAATGCCCCCTGAGTTTTGGATTCTTCCATCTTTACTTCCCATACATCCAGGTTGGTCAATTTTTTTATTTGGACATCCTAAATATTTAGTTCATGTTGTAGTAGATAATAATTTTCAGGATTTGCTATGCTACATTTCGATCTACCTCGTATTTTGACTCTTAATTTAAATGCAGCAAAAATGTGGTGTTACTGTCGAATGGTCTACATGCCAATGTCTTATCTCTATGGGAAGAGATTTGTTGGTCCAATCACACCTCTCATTTTGCAACTGAGGGAAGAGTTATATGATCAACCATACAATGAAATTAATTGGAGAAAAGTACGCCATTCATGTGCAAAGGTATAATACTGCACCAGTTTTGAAGTTAATGTGTACATCAACATCCTTTAAAATGCTCAAGCACAAACTTGTTATGCAGGAGGATCTCTATTACCCTCATCCGTTAGTTCAAGATTTGATGTGGGATAGTCTCTACATATGTACCGAGCCTCTATTGACTCGTTGGCCTTTCAACAAGTTGAGAAATAAAGCTCTTGAAGTTACCATGAAACACATACATTATGAAGATGAGAATAGTCGCTACATCACCATTGGATGTGTCGAAAAAGTATGACAACTAATTCATTTTTATCAGATAGCAAAACTACATGCATTTTCTTAATGCTTTGACTGATGTCACACTTTGGATGGTGTAGGTATTGTGCATGCTTGCTTGTTGGGTTGAGGATCCCAACGGCGATTATTTCAAAAAACATCTTGCTAGAATCCCAGATTATTTGTGGGTAGCTGAAGATGGAATGAAAATGCAGGTCTGTAGATCTCATTTATACTATTTCACAAACCACAATGAGTTAAAATAAAATATATTTTGCACTTGGCGCGTGTTTGTAAAACTAAAATCTAACGATGCAAAGAGTTGTTACTGAAATTGGCGAGTATTTGTTACCGAATTGCAGAGTTTTGGTAGTCAAGAATGGGATACTGGTTTTGCTATTCAAGCACTATTGGCCAGTGAGATGAATGATGAGATAACAGATACTCTTAAAAAAGGACATGACTTTATAAAACAATCTCAGGTTTGGATGTTTAAATCATGAAAACTTGTTCTTTGCATTCGACTGTTCTCTCAAAAAATGGTTCCTTTTCAACTAAGCCTTATTAATATAAGCGACTTCTCGCAGGTGAAGGACAATCCTTCTGGTGATTTTAAAGGGATGTATCGGCATATCTCTAAAGGATCGTGGACATTTTCCGATCAAGATCATGGATGGCAAGTCTCTGATTGCACTGCTGAAGCATTAAAGGTATCTAACTTTACCATGAAATAAAAATAAAATTTCAACTTCTTGTAATAGCTGAAAAATGATAAGATAATGCTAGTAAATTTGCCTGAGCTCTTCTTTCTTTTGTTTCTCTAGTGTTGCCTTCTCTTCTCTACAATGCCTCCTGAATTAGTTGGTGAGGCAATGGAACCTTCTCGACTTTATGATTCGGTGAATGTTATTCTTTCCTTACAGGTAAATACTGAAAAATGTATCCTCAAATCATTAGTCATTTAAGCTGAAGTTATTCTGCTTCTTCAAAATTTCCAAGAGAAACCTATACTTTACAGTAGTAATAAGATCCAATTTAAATGAAATCGCAGAGCAAAAATGGGGGTTTAGCAGCATGGGAGCCTGCAGGGGCCTCGGAATATTTGGAGGTAACTTTTCTGCCAAGTAAAACTATTGTTACGTTTGAGTTTGGCATTCATGATTTAGGAATTCTATCTCCGTGCTTTAACTTTCTTGTTCTGTTTTATTCACCGACAGTTGCTCAATCCTACTGAATTTTTCGCGGACATTGTCATTGAGCATGAGTAAGATTTGTTTCTCTGGTTCCTTTCCCTTGTTAGTTTTCGTTTTACATAACACCGATTAAATGTCAAACCAGGTATGTTGAGTGCACTGCTTCATCAATCCAAGCACTTGTTCTGTTTAAGAAGCTGTACCCTGGACACCGAACAAAGGAGATAGATAATTTCATTGCTAATGCTGTTAAATATCTTGAAGATGTACAAATGCCTGATGGTTCATGGTATATTACATTTCTCTTTTGATCCCTTGAACTTACAACTTGTTGTTCGATAAAATATGACACGAGCAATCATGTTAACAGGTATGGTAACTGGGGTGTGTGCTTCACATATGGTTCCTGGTTCGCGCTTGGAGGGCTTGCTGCAGCAGGCAAAAGTTACAGCAACTGTGCAGCTGTCCGTAAAGGCGTTGAATTTCTGTTACAAACACAAAGGTCTGATGGTGGTTGGGGCGAAAGCTACCGTTCTTGCCCAGACAAGGTAATGTAAAAGCAAAATAGCTATGTAAAACAACAGTAACAGCAACTACGTCTCAATTACGTAGTTAGGGTCGACCATATGAATTCTCAATAATCATACCGGTCCATTATGGATCCCTTTCTTGCCAACAACAACAACAAAAAACCACCCAGTGTAATCATACAAGTGGAGTCTGAGGAGGGTAATGTGTACGTAGACCTTACCCCTACCTTGTGAAGGTAGAGAGGCTGTTTCCGATTCAATAATTTGGAACAAGTTTTCTAACATTGGAGGTTTTCTATATCTTCTATTAAGATGCTTACCTCTTATAGAAGAGGAGGAAAAATTAAAGATAACTGTGGAAAAGACAACTGTGATTCAACTTTGTATTTGATCAAAACAGGTATATAGAGAACTTGAAACACCTCAGTCAAATCTTGTACAAACTGCATGGGCATTGATGGGATTGATTCACTCTGGCCAGGTAAATTCCTTGTTACTACTAGTAAATGCTAATTTATTCCAAAATCATAGTAAAACATTTTTTTCTTCAAAATAGTAATTTACCAACTTTACCATTTGGACAGGTTGGCAGAGATCCAAGGCCGCTCCACTGCGCAGCGCGGCTGTTGATTAATTCTCAGATGGAAGATGGTGATTTCCCACAACAGGTAATTAGTCTACAAATTACAAGCTAAACAAAGGATAAAAGTCGTCACCAAAGGCCCTCGAGGATTTCTCGATTATTAAACAACAAAAAAAAATCCAGTAGTATTACAAGTGGGAGCTGGGAGGGTAAAGAGTACGCAGACCTTATCCCTACGGTAAATGTAGAGAGGGTGTTTCCGGTAGACCCTCGGCACGAGGAAAAATGAGAATAGAGCAGTATCAACAAGCAGTAACGAGAACAAGATAAAAGAAAACAAGGCAAAAAGAACAGCATGTAGTGATAGAAATCTACAATATTGGAATACAAGCACTAATAACATCGGAATTGTCCGGAAACCTACTCAACTACCTACTAACCTACAACCTTAATCCTCGACCTCCACACCTTCCTATCAAAGGTGATTTTAAAGCAAAGTCATATCTTCCTAATCATCTCTTCCCCATATATGTCTTTGGCGTACCTCCTAAGATCCACCAAGGCCAACCTTTCAACCTACTTACGGGGGCATTTGTGCTTCTAATTTCTCGACTATTAAATTTTTTTTTGGTCCTATCGAAATATTATCTGATTTGTGTTTAATATATATGTGCAGGAAATTACTGGTGTTTTCATGAAGAATTGCATGTTACACTATGCAGCATACAGAAATATATATCCATTATGGGGTTTGGCTGAATACCGCAAAAATGTTCTTTCACCATTACAAAACAACTAAACAGTTTGACTGCAGCCTTCTTCAAAAAGAGAGAGATATGACAGAAATATGCTTAATAGAATATAGTTTGGTCCTTATTGTTTACCCCCAAAAGAATGTATTTTATTGTTTGTTGTGTTAATATAAGTGATGAAAATCATAGCCTAATCTACAGTTATTATTTTGTATACATAGTTTGTGAATAAAGGATATTACAAAGAAAAAAAAAGTTGCCTTGCTCTTGCTTCAGGCCCGCCTTCTTTTTTTTTCTTCACATGGGGAGAAGTACAACAATAGTCACTTTTAAGCCCGTTATTTAAAATATATCCACAACTTACAATATAATTAAAAATTTGCAAATTCACCCAAACTTTAGGATTGAGTATGCTGAATTCAGGACTAAGTGTCTTGAATTTTTGAACTACTAATTTAAAATTCAGGACACAATTTTCAAACTTTAGGATACGATATTTAAAGTTTGTGGTTTTAACTCTAGGAAGTCGTATCCTGAAGTTTGAGTGAAATTGACTAATCTTTAAATACATTGTAAACTGTGGATATATTTTAAATAACATGCTTAAAAGTGACCATCTGGTGTCATTTCTTAGGGTTGTTCAAACCGAACCGGAAATCCACACCAAATCGAAAAACCAAACCAAACCGATTAAAAAAACCCGACTAGATTTGGTTTGACTTGGTTTGGTATTGAGTAAAAAAAACCGAACCAAACTGACATATAAATATATAAATTTTATTTATATTTTTAAGACTTTGTAGTGATTTTTCTTTAGAAAATGTAGAAATATTTGGGATCCTCTCATGTATTAACCTTGAAAACGTAAATTAACGAAAAATTAATGTTAGACGACTAAGAAAATAACCATCATGTGTTACTAAAATATTTCTCCCATTAGAATATTTAATAGATCATATGTTTGTCAATTTTTTCCATATTTACTAAACATATATTCACTTATCAAAGCTTTATCTATAATTTTAATAACATAAGATTGAAATAATATTCATGTAACAAAAAAAACCCCGAAAACCCGAATAAACCGAACCAATCCAAACCGATATAATTGGTTTGGTTTGATTTTGATAAAAACCGAACCAATCGGTCCATGTACACCCCGATCATTTCCAATTTATGGTTTGCTCAACATTAGGTTAATTAAGTCTACCTCTTACTACTACGTATTATTTAGTAAATTAGTTAGTAATAATGTACTACTACATGCTAAGAGAACGAAAGATATCACCGAAGAGTATCGTGGAATGGTAAAGGTTTTACCATCTTGCATATCAGTCGACTTTGCAAAATTTTGAATGAAAAGTAAAAAAAGAGCAGCGCGATGCACGAAATATCCGCATTCCCCCAGAGTCCGGGGAAGGGCTGCATCAAGGGGTGTCTGATGATGTAGACAACCTACCCTAATACAAGCATAGCGGAAAATTTTGAATAAAAAGTAAGTGGCATAAATTACTTATGGATAGTGGCTACGCTATCACAAACTTACTTGATTTATTTATATATTTATATTCTTCCAACTATTAAGCCACAATTTCTTGCCATTTTTATCTAAATTAAGCTGATATTCTTTTTGTTTCCAAAGTGATAACAAAATACCTCCTTTTAAACTTCCCCACTGATGATAGGCTATAATTACGTGTTTTAGTCGATTATTACACTCTAATTTACTGCACTTTAGTTGAGTTTGCGCTTTAATCGCTAGTGTTTTGCGCTAACGGTGTGTTTTATGTCTTGTAGGTGTGATTCCGAGCTATATAGATATTATGGAATGAATTTAATTGATTTGAAGCTTTGAAGTCTGAGTAAAAGCTCAAGGAATTAAGCCGGGATCGTGTTCGGGGGTCAAATTTGATAGTTGAGAACAAACGAAGACTCGATGAGGCATATTGCGCACTGTCTAGTAAATTGGACATAACGTTTTGCTCAGATCTCAATTTTGGCTCCACAATATATGGTTGGAAATCTAACTCAAAGGCCTACAACTTTCATGTTTTGGGTTTTTCCAAATTCCAAACGTAACAGGGTGAAATACCGCAGTTTCTCCGCGACCGCGGCAGAATCGCGGCAGAAGGCATTCGCGGACGAATGAAGAAGCTGAGAGGGTGTTTGGCCGCGGTTTGACCGCGGTCGCGGTAGAACCGCGGCCATCCAGGCCTAAAACTTGTCTTTTTTCGCGTAGGAGAAGGTATAAGTGTTTGGGGTTCTAGAGTACATGTTTTATTATAGATTCTTTATTTTGCTTAAACCCAATTGCAGTTTTGAAATCCTATTTACCGAACTCTTCTATTCACCTCCAATTTCTGTGCCATCATCAACTATGGCAATGTGCTCCTCTTTTTGTCCCAGGGTATCCACTCACATAAATGGTAAACACCTTTCTCCTTTTTCCCAGCTAGTAAACCCTCTCACTTCTTTGTTTCGTTCAAGGCTTTTTCTTCTCAAACTTCTGCTTCTACTCCCAAAGGTACACTCTTCTTTCTTTTGTTTTTTTCGTCCAATTTTGATAACATGGATCGAGCTTCTGTTTCTCTAGTTTGAAATTGTTTACCATTCTGTGAAGATTAATCTATAAGTAGCGTTGGAGTTTAAGAAATTTATTATAAAATTCCTAATTGCTTTTTTGGAATAAGACATTAATTATACCCTTTTGTTTATCTCCTCCACTAAGTGTCCAAAAAAGTAGATTATCTAAGATACAACTGGAATTTAACTAAGCCACTACATGGCTCTGGATTGCTCTCTTATCGCACTGGAATTTAAGTTGTATATTAATCACTGATACTCAAATTACACGAATTTGGGTGTGCAAACTATAATGGGTGGCTACTTCTGGCTGTACTGTGATTATGTAGTAATTTAGTAGATGTAGAAATTGAACGAGGAAGCCTTTTTCTTCTTTTGTATGCGTTTGGTGGTTCTGGAGTGGGGAGGAATCAATTTTAGTTTTTGGTCTATTTTATTAAGCATACAATACATTCCCGGCATCTTGTTGTCGTTAGAAAAATTGAAATTCTTTTGGACTTCTGGATATATAAAGCTCTGATATGTAAAAGTTGAACGGGAAGATGTTGAAGTACTTAGTGTTTAACAGGATGGGCTTTTTAAGTTGATTTGACAGGGCTGCTTAGAATTGAGTCTATTTTACAAAAGCATTAAGATATCGGGGCATATCTCTTGAGCCTAGCACCTCTAGGCAAGAAGAAAGTATTCTGGCATCATGGCACCATGTTAAAACTGAAATAAGATGAACTTATTGCTTATATCAGGATTTTGTCATTGTCAACAACCTGAATTTCCTCTTATAAGCTGTCGTTTTGCATTGAGTTATCTATTTCATATGCTATTTTACAAATGGCAGAAAGTTTAGGTGTTGCATCTTGTTTGATTGGTGTTTTAGTTTGTGTGCAGCTAATGATACTCCAGCAAGCATTGGATTTTTAGGTCTTGGAATTATGGGCTCCCCTATGGCGCAAAATCTCATAAAAACTATGTTGCTCGGACTCTCCAAAAGTGCTGCCGCACCCGTGTCGGATCCTCCAAAAATGCACTAAATACAGAGGATCTGACACACACCCAATAATATTTTTGAAGAGTCTGAGCAACATAGCATAAAAGCAGGGTATGTTCCAATTATTCCTTGATAGACTAATTTAATGGATTTCAATGTGCTTTCATTTTGTGAACTTCATGAATCACTGGAAAGCATTTATTTTTATCTTCAAACTCATCATCGTTGTTCTTCCTTAACCAGCAGAATTATGATTATCCTAAACTGGTGATCTTTCAGAAGCATATGTTGATAATACAAAAGATGTTCAGAGCAGACACACTTTTTTGTCTGGAGTAGTGAAACATGATTGTTATACTTAAACACCTTTTATTTTCCGAATAAATCAAATATAAAACTCTTATCAATTTAATGTATTTGTGGTTCTCATGCTGCAGACGTGACGTGACAGTTTGGCATAGGACCAAGAGCAAATGTGAACCCCTTATCTCCATGGGTGCAAAGTAAGTATATGGTTATGGGAAGGTTCTATTTCTGAATTCTTTTTCATCTCTTTTTAGTTTTGTTCTTTCTGACTGAAGCAAATGTCAACCTTTCTTTCACAAAAAAATTTGCAGTATGATGGCTTCCTTTTCTGAAGGATCAGTACCAGTGTTTTAAAAGGCGGGGGCGTAAGGCGAGGCGTTTTGCATATGCCTCAGCGGGGCGTAAGCCCTGAGGCGTGGGGCATAAGCCCCATGAATATTTAATTTTTAATATTTTATAAAATAATATAATTATAAAAAATATTATTAAATAGGTAAAATTGCATAAAATTTTGAAAAAAAAAAACTTTAAATAAGTATTAT
>MU732607.1:5014-44228 GCA_026770625.1 Nicotiana glauca
ATTAGTTTAAACAACTCAGGATCATTAACGAAATTTAAATCTAACTAACTCATACTTTTCAACTGTTAATATGAAATTATACTAACAAATGCATTTTCCATTACATTTCATGGTTTAATAGTAAATGAAGATCTGAAAATCTCAATTTAACGGGCTTTACCAAGTTTTTTTTTAATCTAAAATCTAGTAACTTCTTTTCTACTAATCTACTTGATGTGATTTCTACATGAGTATCTGAACTAACTACTTTACGGAATTATTAGTTCGAGTCTGGAGTTAATACAGTTCATAGTCCAGATTATACATATAATTTTCTACAAATTACATATAGATTTATAGCATTCTATATCTATAACATAAACAGAATTAAAACTAACAAAACTAAACTAATAGTTTTATATCTTCAGAAGTTTTGGTTACATCTTCGAAAGTTCAGAAGTGTACCTGGTCAAAAATGAGACAAACTCAATGAGTCTAAGGCAGAAATAGAGGAAGGAGATCAGCAAATAGCAGGATTCCAAGCAATGACCAGCAATTACACAATAATAACACAGCAACAGGCTTGAAACCAGAATTTAAACCCACAGCTTCAACGACAGATTCAGAACAGTAGATGAAAATACTAGAACTTAGAATATTTCCACTCGAAATTGAGATCAAAACCAATGGAACAGTAATCGTGTACAATTTCTATGTATTTTTAGACTTATAAATTTCTGAACCCTTTTCCAACATTCAAAACCTCTAAACTTTCTCCCAACTTTCAGAACCTCCCAACTTGTGGCCTAAGGAGGCCTATTTATAGAACAAAGATAGGAGAGAAATTTGAAATTAATATTCAGATTTCCCACCCCTTATCTTAGGAATTATTTTCAGATTAATACACTTATTTTAACCGTAAATGCACTAGAACCCCTGCTAGAAGGTTCTAGTGGCATCTATATTATTCTAATTACCCTTAATTGTCCCTATTACCCTCACTTGTTTTCTATTTCTACCTATTTACCCTTTCATTGTACCCAGAATACCCTTTATCCCTCAGTTATTTACCCACGAACCAGGCAGTATTGCCTTTTATACCCTTAACCCTTTAGTTCATTTACAATATACCATTTATCCTTCCCCCTTAACTCCTGTATTTTTCTTTTATTTACCCAATTAACCCTTTTTATTTAATCAGAACCCTAAAAGGTCAAAGTCAAAATTGAATTACAAAAATAGCCATAATAGACAGCTTTGCAAATATAGTCAAATTAAGACTAAGTACTCAATTAACCCTCTTATTCAATCAGAAAAATTAAGAAGTCAAAGTCAAAATTGTATTGCAAAGATAGCCAACACTAGACAGTCTTACAGATAGAGTCTCATTTAAGATTAAATACTCAATTAACAAGATTCAGGGAANCTTTTGTTTTGATTTTCTTTGCTTTGTTTTCCAAAAAAATAAAACAAATCCTGGTATTTCCACACAATTATCAACAAATTTCCACACAAAACCTATTTTTGCATATATTTTTGGAATAATTTGCTTGGGGCAAAAATCACGTGCTCACAACTTGTCTTCGGGAACTCAGCCTATTTTTATTCCGCCGTATCATATGGCCCCGCCTGAGTTGAAAGACTTAAAGGAGCAGTTGCAAGACTTGCTTGAGAAGGGTTTCATTATACCAGTGTTTTGCCTTGGGGTGCACCGATTTTGTTTGTTAAAAAGAAGGATGAATCAATGAGAATGTGTATTGATTATCGGTAATTGAAAGGTTACAATCAAGAATAAGTATTCGCTACCGAGGATTGATGATTTGTTCGATCAGCTTAAAGGTGCCAAGGTATTTTCATAGATCGACTTGAGATCTAGCTACCATCAGTTGAGTATTAGGGCATCCGATGTCCCTAAGACAACTTTTCACACTCGGTACGGGCATTATGAGTTCTTAGTGAAGTCATTCAGATTGACAAATGCCCCAACAGCTTTTATGGATTTGATGAACCGAGTGTTCAGGTCTTATTTGGATTCGTTCGTGATAGTCTTCATTGATGATATATTGATATATTCCCGCAGCCAGGAGGAGCATGAGCANGATAAGCATGCGATTCCAAAGTAAAAGATCAGGCAACTACACAGTCACAATCAAGATTTTCACAACTAAGTGTAATCACAAAGTGGCTAAGCATGTAATAGACCTAATGAAATACTCAGGAAGGCAAAGAAACAAGCAAAAAATAGAAAAGATCAGAAAACATGCAAGTAGAGAAATTAGGGTTAGGGTACTTAGCTTTCTTATTTCTTTCTTTTCTTTCTTTCTTTCTTCTGTTCTTTTCCTTCGTTTTTCTTTTCTTTTCTTAATTTTCCAGTAACAGAAGTTCAAAAACCATTTTCTTGGATTTTTGGTCCTCAAGCAGACTCTTCGAGTCTTTTGTAAGCAAGAGTCTCAGGAAACGGACTATTAGGGTCATGGGTTTTATAAGATGATTTTTGGGGTTAGGGGTGTTCGTTGGAGTGAGGTTCCGGCGATACACTTTTCAATATTCGAGAAGTTTGGGGCTTATTCGAGGAAAACTACCTAGTGGGGGTTGAAGAGGATGAGGAAGCGGTCATATGGTGTTAACGTCAAACCCTGATTCATAAGTGGTGTTCGCAGGAGTAGGGTTCCAGCGACACCTTTTGGATTATTCGAGATGTTCTAGTAGTCTTTTGGGAGATATGATAAGATAGGGTGATAGAGGAGAAGAAATAGGCTCAGGAGTGTTAATGGTGGGCTGATTGACGGAGGGGGTGGACCACCGCCGGTAGGGTTCCGACGATGGTAGAGAGGATGATAGGGCGGCTAGGGTTTCTATTTGGGACGAGGGGTGTATAATGATGTGTATGTAACGTTTTTTTTGTATATTTAAAAGCTTTGAACAATCTGGGACCGTTGGATTAAATGTACCAATGGCCCAGATGCAATTATACCAAGAACGACGTCATCCTCATTGAGTGGTCATTTAATCGTGACCATTGGATGGATGATATCAACGGCTCAGATTGGTTCTTTTAAGCGGCGTCGTTTTANCCTTAGAGTGGTTCTTCAGACTCTAAGAGATAGTCAGTTATATGTTAAGTTCTCTAAGTGTGAGTTCTGTTTGAGCTGAGTTGCATTTCTAGGTCATGTTGTATCAGCAGAGGGTATTCAGGTGGACCCAAAGAAGATTGAGGCTGTCAAGAACTGGCCTAGACCAGTATCAACTACAAAGATTCGGAGTTTCTTTAGATTGTCAGGCTACTATCGTCTGTTCGTAGAGGGGTTCTCATCTATCACAGCCCCAATGACCAGGTTGAACCAGAGGGGTGCCCAGTTCAGATGGTCGAATGAGTGTGAGGCGAGCTTTCAGAGGCTCAAGACAGCTCTTAGTACGACACCAGTGTTGGTTTTGCCCACAGGTTCAGGGCCTTATACAGTTTATTGTGATGCTTCTCGTATTGGGCTTGGTGCAGTATTGATGTAGGATGGCAAGGTCATTGCCTATGCTTCGCGGCAATTGAAGATTCATGAGAAGAACTATCCGGTTTATGATTTAGTGTTGGCAGCCATAGTTCACGCGTTGAAGATTTGGAGGCATTATCTGTATAGCGTGGCATGTGAGGTGTTCACGGATCACAAGAGTCTTCAGTATTTGTTCAAGCAGAAGGAGTTGAATTTGAGGTAGAGGAGGTGGTTGGAGTTGTTGAAAGATTATGATATCACCCTCCTACATTATTCTGGAAAGGCCAATGTAGTGGCCGATTCTTTGAGTAGGAAGTCAGACAGTATGAGCAGTCTTGCTTATATTCCCGTAGGTGAGAGACCTCTTGCTTTGGATGTTCAAGCTTTGGACAATTAGTTTGTGAGGCTGGATGTTTCTGAGCCCAGTCGTGTGTTGGCTTACACGGTCTTCCGTTCTTTATTATTGGAGCGTATCCGTGATCGGCAGTATGATGATCCCCATTTGTGTGTCCTTAGAGACACGGTGTAGAATGGAGGTGACAAGAAGGTTACCATAGGTGATGATGGAGTTTTGAGATTGCAGGGTCGAGTTTGTGTGCCCAATGTGGATGGCCTTCGAGAGTTGATTTTAGAGGAGGCTCATAGTTGCTGGTACTCTATTCATCCGGGTGCCACGAAGATGTATCAGGATTTGCGGGAACATTATTGGTGGTGGAGAATGAAGAAGGATATTGTTACATATGTGGCTCAAAATTTGAATTGTTAGCAGGTTAAGTACGAGTATCAGAGGCCCGATGGTTCATTTTAGAGGATTGAGCTTCCCGAGTGGAAGTGGGAGCGGATCACTATGGACTTCGTTACTGGACTCCCGCAGACTCAGAAGAAGTTCGACGCAGTATGGGTCATTGTTGATAGGCTTCCCAAGTCAGCATATTTCATTCTTGTGGCAGTCTCCTATTCTTCTGAGAGGTTAGCTGAGATCTATATCCAGGAGAATGTACGCCTTCATGGTGTGCCCGTGTCTATCATTTCTGACCGAGGTACGTAGTTTACATAGCATTTATAGAGAGCAGTTCAGCAAGAGTTGGGCACATGGGTTGAGTTAAGCACAACATTTCATCCCCAGACAGACGACAGTCCGAGCGGACTATTCAAATTTTGGAAGATATGCTCCGAGCTTGTGTTATTGATTTTGGAGGCTTGTGGGATTAGTTTTTGCCTTTAGCGGAGTTCGCCTACAACAACAGCTACCAGTCGAGTATTAAGATGGCTCCTTATAAGGCCTTATATGGTAGGCGATGTCGGTCTCTGATTGGATGATTTGAGCCGGGGGAGGCTCGGTTGTTGGGCACGGATCAGGTTCAGGATGCCATGGCAAGGTTAGGATCATTCAGGATAGGCTTCGTTCAGCTCAGTCTAGGCAAAAGAGTTATGCCGACCGCAAGGTTTGAGATTTGGCTTTCATTGTCGGTGAGCGCATATTGCTTCGAGTGTCGCCTATGAAAGGCGTGATGAGATTTAGGAAGAAGGGCAAGCTTAGCCCTAAGTTCATTGGTTCGTTTGAGATTCTTGATCGAGTGGGAGAGGTGGCTTATAGACTTGCATTCCCACCGAGCTTATCAGTCGTGCATTCAGTGTTTAATGTATCCATGCTTCGGAAGTATCACGACGATCCATCCCACGTGTTAGATTTCAGCACTGTCCAGTTGGACAAGGACTTGTCTTACGAGGAGGAGCAAGTGGCGACTCTAGACCGGCAGGTATGTCAGTTGAGTTTGAAGCGTTTTCCTTCTGTTCGTGTTCAGTGGAGGGATTAGCCTCCTGAGGCATCGAGCTGGGAGTTTGAGTCTGATATGCGGAGCTGTTATCCTCATCTTTTCCCCAACTCAGGTACTTCCTTCTTCTGTCCGTTCGAGGACGAACGGTTGTTTTAGAGGTGGAGAATGTGATGACCTTTTGGGTCATCACCAGCTTTAAACTAAATTATGTCTTTCCGAGGCCTTGAAAACCTCATTTAGAGTTATTTTGATTTGCGTGCACAGTCCGGACACATAGCCGGAAAGCATAAATATGAAAATATATGAAAAATAATAAAATTTAGTTATAAAATGAGTTAATTTGACTTCGGTCAATGTTTTGGGTAACCGGAACTGGACCCGTGATTGGACGGTCTCGTAGGATCCGTAAAACAATATAGGACTTGGGCGTATGCCCGGAATCGAATTCCGAGGTCCCAAGCCCGAGAAATGAGTTTTTTAAAAGAAATTGTTTTCTGAAATTGTTTAAGAAAATTTGAAATGAAATTTGATTAACACATGATAGTATCAGGCATGTATTTTGGTTCTAGCGCCCGGTACAGGTCTTATATATGATTTACGATATTTTTGTAAAATTTGGTGAAAAACGAATATCGTTTGACGTGATTCAGACCTAAATTGATAAAGTTGATGTTTTATGAAGTTTGACAAAAGTTCTTTGATTTTGAGGTTTAATTCGTTGTTATTAAGGTTATTTTTGGCGATTCAATTGCACGGATAAGTTTGTATGATATTGTTTAGTTAACACGTGTGTTTGGTTAGGAGCCCCAAGGGCTCGGGTGTGTTTCAGATGTATTTATCTGAAGTCTGGTTCTAGCCTCCTCACTACCTCGACGGGGTTAGGCCAGGCACTTACCAGCACATGGGGTCGGTTGTGCTGATGCTACACTCTGCACTCTGTGCAAATACCGGGGCAGCATTGGGTCAACAGTAGTAGGGGAGCCAGCCTTCAGTCCACCAAGATTCCGAGGTAGTCCTGTAGGCGTTCGCAGGCCTGGCATCTCTTCTATCTGTTATTATGTTCTGTTATCATTTGTATCCGAGACAGATAGTGTTCTTTCTTTCAGACATTTGTATGTAGTGATCACAGATAATCCATGAATGTTGTGACACCGGTTTCTGGGTAGAGACATATGTTGGCTTTTTCTCATATTTATTTTGGTATTACAATCGTCCAAGTCTTCCGCTTAATTTTTATCTTCCTCTATCATTTAAATGTTTATCACATGTTTATATAAGTTGTAAAAGAGATTAAAATGAAAGAGTTAAAGATTTCTAAACTTCGTGGCTTGTCTAAATTCTTCGAGTAGGCGCCATCACGACTCCCGAGGGTGGGAAATCCGGATCGTGACATAACTCTAGAAAGGTGGTGCAATTAATAAGCTCAGTGACAGAGGTACGAGTTTTTTGGATTGGAGAAACAAACACATATACTACGTTCAAGAGGGAAAGCTATCATCGGATCCTAAAGAATCAAGTGCCCTTTGAACCAAATCTGCTAGGTTCATCTTAGTTGGGAACCAATTGTACCGAATGTCATTTTTCGCACCGTTGGAAAAATACTTGGGGCCTGGGGAGACAGATTACGTGATGAGGGAAGTCTACATGGGTACTTATGGAAACAATTATGGAGCAGAATCATTGGTTTGGAAATATATCAGGGCCGGATATTAGTGGAACGAAATGGAAAAAGATGTGAAGTACTTTGTTAAAAAATGCAACGAATGTCAAATGCATGCCCCGATGATCTACCAACCGGGGAAGCTGCTTCACCCCGTCCTTTCCCCTTGGTTATTCGTGAAGTGGGGGATGGACATCATAGGCCCTTTACCATGGGCACCGAAAAAGTGCAGTACATCTTGTTCATGATAGATTACTTCTCCAAGTGGGTTGAAGCTCAAGTGTTTGAGAAAGTTAGAGAAAAAGAGGTTATCGACTTCAACTAGGATCATATAATATGTTGGTTTGGGATACCAACCGAGATTACGTGTGACAATGGTAGACAATTCATTGGAAGCAAGTCAATAAGTTCTTCGAAGATCATAAAATTAAAAAGATTTTATCAACCCCTTATTATCCGAGTGAGAATGGTCAAGCGGAGTAAACAAACAAAACTGCAATGCAAAACCTGAAGAAAAGTTAACCGACTCAAAACGAAAGTGGAAAAAAATTCTACCCGACGTCCATTGGGCATATCGAACAACTTCGAGGTCGAGTACCGATGAAACGCCATTCTCCCTAGTCTATAGCGCAGAGGCTTTGATTCCGGTAGAAGTGGGAGAACCGAGCATAAGGTTCCGATATGCTATAGATACTTTGAACGACGGACCACAGCGACAAGCCTAAATTTAGCAAATGAAAGGTGAGAAGCTGCCCTAGTCGAGTTAGCAGCTCAAAAGCAGCAAATGTGAAAATATTACAAGCGAAGGGAAAACCTTCGACACTTCCAAGTTGGAGATTTGGTATGGAGGAAATTCACACTGTATACTAAGAACCAGAATGACGGGAAAACTGGAAGGGACCGTACAGAGTCACCGGTATAAACGTGATAGGCTCGTACCATCTTGAGTCCAGAAATGGTGTATAATGTCTAAACAACTAGAATGTGGCACACTTAAAGAGGTACTATAACTAAGGTATGAATACATAAATTTCTTTAAGGTTTAATACGCTTTGAACTAAACCATGCAGTTACTCAATTGAAGTAAAGTCTAAGGATTAGGTTTAAAAGCACGTGTTGCACTATTTTTCCCTCCGAACGATTTTTCCTAGAAGTTGGTTTAATGGTGGGGGTTTTAACGAGGAAATTGCAAGCGTGTTACTCTAGTTTTAAAAGCAGATCTAAAACTGGGGACTGAGGATTGCCTATATGAGATCAATAGTACTTGAGCCCTCTAAATTTAGCATCAAGTACTGGGGGACTATCACACCTTGAGTCAAGAACATAAGATCCAAGCTCAGAAATCTAGAAGGCAATTTCATTCGAATCAAAAGCCAAGTCTTGAACAATATGATTTATTGTAAGGGACAAATGGTCAAATGAATCATGCCCACATTGCTCGTTCTTTCCATGGGTGACAGCTTATGTATCTTCGACTATTTACATTGCATTTAAAGTAATAAAATGAGAAATTCACCTTCTATGTTTCAGCGGTTCACGTTCATATGAGCAATGTTATCGTTACGTCACTTAGAACGAGTGTTGTGTTCAAAAACCCCCTAGGCCCACAGGCCACCATTAAAAGGGTGAATGAAACCTGAAGGCAATAAGATTCTACGAGACCATGCCCAACCACCAAAAAAACCTTAATCCTACGGGTCTCCGAGGGCACCGAGCCTACGAGGCAGGACCTAAATACCAAAGGCCATGACCAACATAAATACTAGGTCATTGGAGCTTCGATAATGATATATAAGCGACTCGGAGATATTTGAGTTCGTACACATAAAAAGTAATGTCCTTACACATTTTAAATCCACAAGAGATTACATCCGATTTGGTCAAGTCAATCGATCTCGAATTACGGCCATGAAAAGAGCCACCTTCGATAAAAATTAGTTGTGTATGGATTAATCGTTAGAATATTTCATAAAGACATTGTTTTATTTTATATCGGATCCTCCAAAGTCAAAGCAACTCGAAGTCCGAGATGAAACAGTTTAAGCAAATTTTATGCTAAGGAATTGATATATTATGTCTGAGACGCATTCTATATATCCTAAGTCCTAAACACAAATGTAGAAAAAAATTAAATGACACAAGAAAATATATATATATACACACACACACACATCGGAAGGTATTTACAGAGGCACGAGGAAACAGCCCCAAAAGCACAAAATATTTGTATAAAAAAGGCAAAAATAAGCTAAGGCATTTCTTTCCTAGTCTTCATCATAGCTCAACTCGCTATCTGAACCCTAGGGCTGGTACCTTGCCTTGGTCTGGGCTTCAAGCCTCTTCCTCTTCAATCTTGGACACTAAGAAAATTCATCGGGCTTGGATCTCCTCGGGAGTCTCTCTTCGAGTTAGCCACTTCACATATTCAGCCTTCGTTATAATGCAGGCTTCGACTACCTCTAAATTATTCTTGTACTGGGACAACATGTCCTAGGCTTCCAAGATCTCGTTCAAAACCACCTGCAATTTTGACTTAGTGCAGTATATTCTTGGCCAAGAGCATCCAGCTCTGCAACGGCCAAGGCATGTTGCATCCGTAGCTCCTCATTCTGCCGAGACCAATTGTCGGCCTTTTATCTCATTACTCAGAGCTGCATTTTGGTCGATGCTAGGTCCTCTTTGGTGGCATCCTGCTCCAATTCTAGGATATCCATTTTGCCCCTCAACTCATTAGCTGAAGCTTTAACCTCATCCATTTTGGACCTCAGCTAGTCGATGGTTATTTTCTCCAGGACCTGCGAGGTTACGGTGTTAGCATTTTCATTTAACTTCTCGTTATAGATCTCAAGCACTCTTACCTTTTCAACCATAACATGGTCCTGTTTAGCTTTTGAAGCCTCCTTTTGGACTTTTTCCAGCTTAGCCTAAAGGATGGAATGGTCAACCATGTCCCTAAGGACTCCATCCTTCTGCTCATAGAGAGCTTTGTGCATCTCTTTTTGCCAGAACTGCTCCTTAATCTCAAACTCGAGGTGATTCATCATCATCCTGGACCGGTGAAAGCTTTCATGGAGAAGCACCGGTGCCTGAGATATAAAAAGAAAATTGTTAAAAATCCAAAAAGGACACATGCACTCGTTGAGGTAAAGAGGGAAAAAGTATATCCGATTCAGCACTTGCTGAGCTTCGTTGAAGAGACTTGGCCTATCTACCTCGTTCATATTCACTTGGTCTTCCTCATTTACCAATGAATGGAGATAGATGGCCACTTTGACTGGCCAAGACAACATGTTGGTATCCATTGGCATCGTGAACATGACTAGTCCTCTTTCGCTCAGGGTCCACGCTAGGGGCTGAAACCTACTCCTCGAGCATTGAGCTCGAGCTTGACCCATCTTTTTCCGATTGCATGACTTTTTTGGGATCTACAAGTGGCCAATTCCAGAGTAATCCTCTAGCATGTCGATGTCCACGCACTCGAAGAACGAGTTGAGGGCTTCATGTACAACCCGGGACGCATCTGTTAGTTTCTCTTCAGTAACCCGAGCTTCATTTAAAGTGGCCTACAGTTGGGGCTGTGATTCTTGAATATGGATGACTCATACTTGAGAACAACTATTCTCAGGACGGGAGGGACTTCTTGCGAAGCAATGGCCATATTTCCTCCTTGAGCTCCCGAGCTGAGAAAGATTCAGCCTTATGATCGCCCCTTCCGAGGCTACCAGCTTATGTGCAGCGTCGATCGATTCGTGAACCTCGAATTCCATGTCCTTGTCATCCTTGGGGAATTCATTGAGCTGATGATGGGCTTAAAAATCTGGGACCGGGGCACTGGAAGTTTTCTTGGTGCTATTTTTTTTACCTTGAGCACGATATTTTTCTTCTTCTTAGTCTCTCCAGGAGCATTTGAGGAGTCAGGAGATCTTTTATTCTTTGTTTTCTCATATTTCTTCGCAGCAGCTTCGGCGTCAGGCTGTAATGAAGCGGATGGTTTAGTAGATGAGGTCAAGGACATGACCTCGGTGATTTCCTGAAGTTTAATGGTCTTAGGCAAACCTAAAGAAAAAAGACGTGGTCATAACTATGAATGAATAAAAATGACCCAAAGAAAAATTCAACCAAAAAAGAAGGGCACTCGGTGTGAAAAAGAGCCTCCCATTTTCTTTGGAGAGCTTATGCCACTAATGCTCGGAGTAGGTGAGTTTATTATATATTCCATTGACCCACTCCATGAAATACGATACAGCATTAGGGACTCGGGCAACAGCTGCATGTCTAATGAAAAAAATAATGAGAAAGAAGATTAGATTCAAAAAAGTATTTTGACAACTTAAGAGGAAGTAAACTTACGTTTTGAGTTTCACTTCTGGGGGAACGGTAGGAACTCGAAAGGAATAAGGTCCTCGGTCTTTATTCGAACAAACCCTCCCTGCCAGTCTCAGTCCCTGTCCTCGTCTATGCAGAAGAAGGTAGCTTTCTTTGCCTAACGAGTGAGCTTGATTAACCCTCCATCGGAAGATCCGTGGGGTGTAAACTTAGAGCAGGTGGTCAATTGTGAACCGAGGCACCTCTAATTTTTTCGCAAAGTGACGGAGAAGGGTAATGATCCTCCAAATAGACGGATGAATTTGCCCAAGGCAGATTACGTACCTCTTACAGAACTCAAGAATCATCGTATCACCGGATCGAACGTGAAAGGATATGTGTAAATGCTTAAATATCCTTCCCCATGTGTCGTGATATCCTCATCGGTACTGTGAATGACTATGTCTGTGTCCCATTTGTAGTCCTCTCGGACTACTTGGAGCATCTTCTTGGTGATAGAGCAAACGTACGTCTACGCTGCCTCACCTCGTTCTCCTTGTACGGAGGCTTTTTTGACCTTGAATTCGTTATCTATGGAGCAGCCACCATGGATGAACTCTATAAGAGGAGATCTCGGGGCTACTACCCAAAGCATTGCCTCTGTGCCAGTGGCCAAGGAAGAAGTTGTGGGGCACTGCTTTGGGGTACCGATTTCGAAGTGTTAGCCATCTCAATATGGAAGTATGAAGGTTTGAAGGTTTGGTACGGAGGTTTGAAGATTTGGTATAAAGGTTTGAAGGTAATGTATGAAGGTTTCAAGATAAGGTATGAAGATATGAAGAATATGTTAAGAAGATTTGAAAGATTGAAAATAGATGAAAAATTCGAGGGTATCTCAAAGAAGATTCGAAATCGGAAAGTAAAAAAATAAAAAATAAAACCAGAGCTTTTATAGGGATGGATTAATGAATGCATGACGTTTCACATTCCGTAACTGCCGAGGATGGTCAAACGGCGGCAGACGCGTGTCCAAAATCAGAGCGACATGACGGATGGGACATTTCAGCTCGTCAACTTACCTATGGTGTACGAAGGAAGGAACCAGAGTTAATTAATCACTTCTCATCATTCCTATAAATATACTCTCCGAGAAGTGAGGGGACTATAAGTGTACATATAAAATCGAGGATCTAGTTACCCCCGATTTCCTGATAAAGAAACGAGGAACAACGTGATTCAATGCTGGCTCGGGTATGGCTAAGGGTGCTCGTAGATCGAAACCCGGGGTGGATGAATGATACGTCCAGAATCGAACTTGGCCAAACATGGGGAAAATCAAGCTCGAGCAAAATGAAGAATCGAGATTAAAGGGAAGAAGGTTAAACCGGACGAACAAGGAGCCAAAATATCTGCCACCAGCCGGATATTACTGCACGAATCATGCTCGATATTAATAACAAATCGTGTTTTCTTGGCTAAAAATAAAGGAAAGGATTTTTACAAGAGATTAAATGATTATAATGTAGAATGAATAAAAGCCTAATTTTTGTGGAGGGGTTGTATACAAATATAGTTGAAGGTTTTACGCATCATTAGAATTCAAAATGTGGTTAAACGCTCGGTTAAAGCCTTTATTATCATTGACGTTTAAAATAGTTGACTATTTCATTAAGATCAATGAACATATTTAGTTACTTATTAAAAGGGTACAATTTTTCTGAAAAGACACTTCAAATTAATATTTTCCTTAATAAGTATTTTTATTGAGTAATATTAGAGGAATTTAAATTATTTGAAAGTGTATTTTGGTAATTTAACTTTCTAATTTAGAGCTTCTCACACCAACAGAATTATCTAGGTTACTTAATAAAAGTTTTATTGAATAAATAATATTTACCTTGCAAAATAAATTGATACGTTGATACGTTTATAAATAAATTGCAATTAAATGGTAATTCTTCTGCTTAAATAAACTAAAAATGGTTCGAAGCATATCTTGCTTGAGTGAGTCTCTTCTGAAAGAAAACTCTTCCATTGGACAAACTTCAGTGTTAATTTTTCAGCCGAGCTTTAGCGTGGACATGTTTTTCAAGTTCAGCTGCAAACACCGAAGATGGTAGTTCTTGACTTCTTGCCTCTTGAGTGCTTATAGCGAGAACGATAGCAATCACATGTAATGATATATTCGTCTGTCTCTGTTTACACAAGACCCTTCTCCTCAATAATTTAACTAACAAGGGTTCATCAAAAGTACTGTTGTAGAGTGGTTGGAACAGATATGATTGTTCCAAATTTATTCATTCTGCGAGAGTTTTCCATGTGCTAGAATTTCTAGTGCTCAAATTTCTCAAGTGCCATAAACTGTTTTGACGTTGGAATTGTTTCAAGTGTTGAGAATTACACAATAATTTAATATTTATAAGGAGTGAAAAAAAAATAACTAACAAAGAAAGGTGCATCCCTTTGAAAAGGATGACACATTTTATCAATATTATTTAGTGTTTATTTTATTATGTTTATTATTAAATATAAAAGTATATTCCTAAAAGGGTATTTTAGTCTTTCAACTTTCTAGTTTAGAGCTTTCCACTTTTAAATTAGTATAGATTAGGGTTAAAACTCTTCTACTATATAAAGAGGACTACCTTTTTATTTTTTGGGTCATTCTTGGCATGCATATCAAAGCAATAAAATTTGCTCTCGTCTTTTAGTAATTGTTCAAGTGTTCTTCCGTTGTTCATCCACTCAGTCGCGACCGAGCTCCATTCCGAGGGCTCAATTGGAACCATCTTTAGCATTCAAATCTAACGTCAGGCCTAATTACTTCGTCTCATTTGGTTTGATCGTTTTGTTTATCTTTAATTCAAATTACTTGTTGTTCTTTGGCCATTCGTGTTAAATCAAATCACGTATCCTTTAAATCACGTACAAATTTAATTGTTATACATTTTAAGGGTAAATAGTCATATTGTCAAACACATATGTTTTATAAAGTACAACTTAGGGGTTATTGGTAGGGCATATTTTACTGTATTAAAATATGCATTGCATTTTTTGTTAAAGTTATTTTTTTGTAAAATACCCTCTGACAGTCTGGAAAAAGATTTGTAAAAGATTTTAAAAGGTTAGTTTTATCTTTATACATGCTTATTCATGTTTCAAAAATTATAGTAATACTGATATCATGATTTGCTATGTATATGAAATGTACTGAATAGGGTATATAACAAAAACAAGTATTAGTTATACATAGGTTGAAAAACACTAATAAACAAAAGATGAATAATGTTAAAGCTAATACATATATTATTCTCCCTAACATATCCTACCAAACAGTCCCTTATTGTTTTCTCTATCTCATTATTATCTAAGGTAATATAGCCATTTAGAGAGTTAATATCTTTTTATTCTAGTTTGCTAAATACTTTTTGATTTTAAAAATTATAGAAGTTATTTATAATGTTGAAGACATATAATAAAGTAAATCAAAATATCTACGTGAATGTACAAACTTTTATATAAAATCGTCATGAACTTCAATAAGGAATCTGATGTAGAAGTTTCAGCCTGAAGAAAAAGATCTGCTTGTAAAGAGCCAATTTAAAGACAATTAAATAAATAAAAATGTAATTATTCGAATAACTTTTTAATCTTCGAAAAAAAATGTGAGCACATAATAAACCTATATTTAGTACACTACTGTATGATTTCTAATTATTAGGAGATCGAGTCATGGGCCTTTTTCTTTTTCGATATTGTGTACGGGTAGAATCGGGGATAAAGTTACCCCTAATTTTTCGTGAGAAGCAAGAAACAATGTTACTCGTTACTAGCTCGAGTGAGACCGAGGGCGCCCTCAGATCAAAACCAGGAGGGTACGGAATCGAGCATGGCTGAATCCAGAGAGACCCTAGCTCGAGAAATATGAAGAATCGAGGGTAAATGAAAAAACGGTTAAAGAAGACAAACAGAGAGCCAAAATATCCACCACCAACCGGATACTGCAGCATGGATCACGTTCGGTATTGGTTTTAGATCGTGTTTTCGAGGGAGAAAAGGAATGAAAGGATTTTTACCTTATTTAGACTTGTATTAGTGTTAAAACTTCTCTACTATATAAAATGGTGAACCCTTTTATTTTTTGGTCGCTGTTGGCACGCATATCTTCAGTTATTGATTGACTTAGCCGCATCCGAACTCCATCTCGAGGACTCCATTGTGGTCAATTGTTAGCATTTAAGCCTAACACAGAGCTTCATCACTTCAATATATTGGTTTGATCATTTATTCTCATTTCAATTCCATTATTTACTGTCTTTTAGTTATTCATGTTAAATTAAATCACATATCCTTTTAACCATGTACAAATTTAATTGTTATCCGTTTTAAAGGTAAATAGTTTGGTGCCCACTGTGGGCCTAAGAATAATCGTAGTAATTTAATACGAATCTTGATAACACACGCTATTTTACACTTATTCTTTGAAGTTTGATTTCAATATTGTTCAATATGTAAGATTCTTAATCTAATCACTTTAAGCGTTGACGTCGAATCAGGCCACCACAGTGAAAATAACAACGGGGTGCTAAGTAATGCGTACCCCCTGTCGACCGTAATGGTGTTCCAGTCGCTGACCAGTCGATGCCAATTCATAGATTGATGTCGACGCTAACCTACCAACCGACTCCAATAATAGCGTTCACGGGGTACCTCGGCCGTCGGTTCGCGAGGCACCTGAAGGAGGAGCTGCATTTGATTTTGCAGATATTGCAAGCCCAGCAAATTGCCATATCACAACTGCAGAGTCAAAATCACAATGCAGTTGAACCCGAACAGGTTGGAAAAGATGCTTGGAGGGAAGAACGGATTGTCACATAACCCAATAAGCCCGGGTTCGGGAAAACTTTCGAGGTGAAAAGTGCTGGAGGCACTGAAAAAATTGGTAAAATCCGGAGAAAAGAAGATAGAGGAAAACAATAAAAAAGTGGAAACTTACAACTCTAGGGTCGATCAGATCCGGTGGCACCTCTGATAGTGAAAGGACCAGATTCCAAAAAGTTCATTCAGAAGCCTTTCCTCTGAGTGCAGCACCAAAGCCTATTCTGAAAAGGTTTCGAATACCCAATATCCAACAAATACAAACAAGCATGTGACCTCTTACACATGTGCAATAAAAGGCAAAGACCTCGAGGATAACGAGATCAAGTCGGTATTGCTGAAGAAATTTGGGGAAACCCTGTCCAAGGGAGCGATGATATGGTATCATAATTTACCTCAAAACTATATTGATTCATTTGTTATGATGGTTCGAGCATATTCAGAGGAGAAGTCCAGATGCTCCGGTAATGAGGTGCGAGCGGCTAATTGTGAAAGGGACGAGAAGAGGTAAAGGGCGGCTTAAGAAGTATTGGGGACAGATGATTAGACACAATATGGCATGGCTTCAAATTTCCGAGGACATGACACTTGATAGGAAGTTGTGGAGGTCGAGTATTAAGGTTGTAGCTTAGGTGGTAGTTGAGTCTTGCCTTACTTATACCTTTGTGAGACTAGTCTGGTAGGGTTTTTACCTAAGATAGATAGTACCATTGCTGTGTCTTACTAATTTAGTGCATGATGTATTTAATAGCTATCGCTTTACTTTGCATCTTTCTTCTGGATTTCATGTTCATATTTTTTCTTAATATTTCTGTGATGATACTAATATTCTTTGCTTTTGTCCTTTTGTTCCCATGAGCCGAGGATCTTTCAAAAATAGCCACTCTACCCCTTCAGGGCAGGGGTAAGGTATGCGTACAAACTATCTTCCCTACGCCCCATTAGTGGGATTTTACTGGGTTTTTGTTGTTGTTGTTGTTGTTATGCTTGCAGATGCCTTCTTATAGCTCACATCGGGGCCATTTAAGTTGAAATGAGGAAATCATGCATGTTCAAAGTCAAGTGGAAAGATAACGAGATGCTTAGGGAATTCGTGTCGAGATTCCAAATAGAATAGATGGACCTTCCACCGGTTGCAGACAATTGGGCCATTCAGGCATTTACTTAGGGGCTCAATCCCCGAAGTTCGATTGCATCTCAACAGCTTAAGAAAAATTTGATATAGTATCCAACGGTTACCTGGACCGATATCCATTACATGTATTAGTCAAAGATCAGAGTCGAGGACAAATAATTAGTGAAACCCTAGAGGTCGGTTTATGCAAATAGAGCAAGAGACAAGTCTAAAAGAGTAATAGACCAGAAGTCGAGACCACCTTGAGACTGATCCAGCCTTACAACTCAGATAGAAGGGGAAACAAACCCAGTCGCTATTCGACTAGGAACGACAAAAGAAATGATTAAGGTAAAAGAAATCGAGGGTTGGTGAATAGAAATGGGTTTGAAAGATCACACGGGGTTAGAGATGCCCCAAGGCTATCAGAATATAACTTCAACATAAATGCGGCAAGAATAACGTCGGCCATCGGTCGTATCAAGGAGACCAAATAGCCGAGGCCGCTCCAGTCCGATCCAACAGAAAGGGATCATAACTTGATATGCAAATATCACAGACTCACAAGCATAGAACCATTGATTCTCGGCAGTTAAGCTAAGAAGTGGCTCGTTTGTTCAACAATGGGCATCTTCGAGAATTTCTAAGTGAGCGGGCCAAAAAACATTTCAAGAACAAGGATGCCAACATGCAGGTCGAATAGGAAGAACCCAACATGTGATTAATATGATTATCATAGGAGTACACGTTCCCCAAGGTCTGATGATGAAACACGCCAAAGTTTCTATCACAAGAAAAATGCGAACTCGGGTTACATTCTGGAAGGGTCCATCTCGTTTATTGATGAGGATGCTGAGGGCATCATTCAACCTCACAACAATGCACTGTAAATATCCGTACTCGTTAATAATTCTCGAGTTAAACGTGTGTTCATCCAGGTAGCTCTGCCAACATTAATCATGGAGAGTCGTGGACAACTGGGGCTATTGGATCAGGCATACTAGTAGTTCGAGTACTAAATAGGTTCAGTATGGAGTTCGAGACAATGAAGGGAGAAATAACCTTACCGGTCAACACGATCGGAACCACTCAACAAGCAAAGTTCTATGTGATTGAGGGGGACATGAGGTGCAACGCCTTGTTCGGGAGATCCTGGGTTCACAGCATGAGGGTTATACCATCGACCTTGCACAAAGTATTGACATTTTCAACCCTAGGAGGAATAAAAATGGTCTATGGGGAGAAACCGTCCACAAATGAGATGTTCGTCGTCGTAGAAATGATCCCTATACCCGCGATCACAACCTCAAACTATAAGGGACTGATCGGAGAGAAAGGAACCAAATAGCAATCACAGGTCTCATCCTCAACTGAGCTGAGAAAACTAGAGGACTGCCCAACAGACAAGGAAGATGACTTTGGGGTCCAGAGATCCTTCGTAGCACCTGATGACATGCCACCAAGTCAAAAATTGAGGAACTGGAACAAGTCACATTGTTCGAGTATTTGCTGGATAGAAAGGTATACCTGGGCATGAGGTTAACCCCCAAGCTCATTAAAAAAACTCATTGATTTTCTTTAAGCTAATATCGATTGTTTTGGCTGGTCGCACTTAGATATGACAGGAATCCCACCGGAGATAACAACTCATAAATTGAGTTTGGATCTGAACTTTCATCCAATAAAATAGAGGAGGAGGCCACAATCAAAGGTCAAACACGCATTCATCAAAGACGAGGTATCTGAACTTTTAAAAATAGGTTCCATTTGGGAAGTTAAATACCCATATTGGCTAGCTAACACAGTCGTCGTACCCAAAAAAGAAAAAATAAACTTAGAATGTGTGTAGATTATAAGGATTTGAATAAGGAATGTCCAAAGGACTTCTTTTATTTGCCTAAAACCGACCGAATGATCGATGCAATGACATGGTACGAGACGCTGATCTTTATCAATGCCTATTCCGAGTACAACCAAATACGGATGGACTCGGGAAATCAAGAGAAAACTTCTTTTATAACTAGGTTCGACACTTATTGTTATAACGTGATGCCATTTGGGTTCAAAAATAGCGGTGCCCTACACCAAAGCCTAGTTAACCAAATGTTCAAGGAACAAATAGGGAAATCAATGAAGGTTTATATTGATGATATTAGTTAAGGCCCTGCGAGCAGATGACCATTTGAAATATTTGTAGGAAACCTTTAGCATACTGATTGAATGCAATATGAAGTTGAACCGAGAGAAGTGTGCCTTCGGAGTCGGCTCAAGAAAGTTCCTCAGTTTTGTGGTATCTAACCGGGGAATAGAGATAAAGGCCTTAAAAGATATCACCGTGGTCGAGAACGTCAAGGCAGTGCAAAGGCTAACTAGGCGAATAGCCGCATTGGGCCGATTTATTTCCAGGTCATTAGACAAAAGCCATAGATTATTCTCGTTACTAAAAAAGAGTGACTTCACTTGGACCCCGGAGTGCCAAAAGTCTTTGGAGGAACTCAAACAATACTTATCGAGCCCTCTTTTGTAATACACCCCGAAGGCGAACGAGCAGCTATACCTTTACTTAATAGTGTTCGAAGTAGAGGTAAGTAATGTCCTAGTTTGGGAAGAAGAAGGTACATAATTTTCTATATATTATGTTAGTAGAACCCTAGGTGGTGCTGAAACAAGGTATCCACACCTAGAAAAATTGGCACTTGCCTCACTAAGCGCATCTAGGAAAGTAAAACCATATTTTTAATGTCACCCTATATGTGTTGTCAATTCGTACCCTTTAAGGAGTGTCATGCATAAACTCGAAATCTCAGGCCGACTAGCAAGGTGGGCCGTAGAGATTAGTGGGTGCGATATTGAATACATACCCCAAACAACTTTAAAGTCCCAGATATTGCAAAACCTCATGGACGACTTCACATCGGCCCTAATTCTTGAGGTCGATAATGAATTATTACTTGCCTCAAGGACTAGCTCGGGAGGTCTGGAACCTATTCACGGGTGGTGCCTCTAATGCGAAAGGGTCCAGGTTGGATATCGTGCTAAAACCCCTCACATGTAACATAATAAGGCAATCAATCAGAATTGTGAAATTGACTAACAACAAACCCGAGTATAAGGCCATGATTGCAGGTTTGGAATTGGCTAAAAGCCTGGGGGCTGAGGTAATCGAAGCCAAGTGTGATTCCTTCCTCGTTTTTAACCAGGTCAACAGAACATTTGGAGTTAAAGAAGACTAGATGCAGAGGTACTTGGATAAATTATAAATAGTGTTGCAGCGGTTCGAAGAGTGGACACTACAACATATACCTCGAGATCAAAACAGTTAGGCCGATCCATTGGCTAATTTAGGTTCATCAGTGGACTCCAAAAAATTTAGCTCTAGAACGGTGGTGCAATTGATGAGATCAGTAATAAAGGTCGGTCATGCCAAGGTAAACTCAACAAGGTTGACTTGGTATTGGTGAAACAAATATGTGGATTACCTTTTGAAGGGGAAATTTCCATCAGATCCTAAAGAATCGAGGGCCCTTCAAACTAAAGCTGCCAAGTTTTGCTTGGTTGAAGGCCAACTGTATCGAAGGTCATTTGTCGGACTATTAGAAAGATATTTGGGTCCCATAGAGACCGATTACGTGATGATAGAAGTCCACGAGGGGACTTGCGAAAACCTCTCGGGATTGGAATCGTTTGTCCAAAAATTAATTAGGGTTGGGGTATTACTGGAACAAAATGGAGAAAGATGCAAAGAATTCATTCAAAAATGTGACGAATGTTAATGACATGTTCTGATGATCTATCAACCGAGAGATTTGCTTCACCCGGTCCTTTCCCCTTTTCCGTTCACGAAATGGGAATGGATATCATAGGTCCTTTACCATGGGCACCCGATAAGGCTTAGTACATATTGCTTATGACTGATTATTTCTCCAAGCGGGTTGAAGCACGGGAATTTAAGAAAGTTAGGGAAAAGGAAGTTATCGACTTTATTTGGGATCATAATATGCCAGTTGGGATACCAATCAAAATCATGTGTGACAACGGAAGACAATTCATCAGCAGCAAGGTTAATAAGTTTTTTGAATATCACAAGATCAAAATGTTTTTACCAATCCCTTATTACCTGAGCGTGAACGGTCAAGCAGAGTTGACAAACAAGACCATACTGCAGAACCTGAAGAAAAGACTGACCGACTCAAAATGAAGGTGGAAAGAAATTCTACCCGAGGTCCTATGGGCGTATCGAACAACTTCGAGGTCGAGTACCGATGAGATACCACATTCTCTAATCTATGGCGCAGAAGCTTTAATTTCGGTAGAAATGGGAGAATCGAGCTTAAGATTCTGATATGCTATGGAAATATCGAATTATAAGGCCATGGACACAAGTCTAAATTTAGCGGACGCAACTCAAGAAGCCGTCGTAGTCCGGTTAGCAGCAAATGCAAAGATATTACAATCGAAGGGAAAACCTCTGACATTTCTAAGTCGAGGACTTAGCATTGAGGAAAGTAACACTACATACCAAGAATCTGAATGATGGGAAACTAAGTCTGAACTTGAAAGGACCGTACAAAGTCACTGGTATAACCGAAAAAGGCTCATACCAGCTCGAGTCCAAAAATGGAGTACAATTGAAAAACAACTGGAATGTGGCACACTTGAAGCGGTACTACTGCTGAGGTATGAATATCTAAATTTCTTTGAGGTTTATTATCCTTTGAACTAACCCGTGTAGGTACTCAATCGAAGTCAAGCCCAAAAAATAGGTCTGAAAACACGTGTTGCACTCTTTTTCCCTTCGACTGTTTTTTCTTGAAGTGGGTTTTACGGCAAGGTTTTTAACGAGGCAATAGTAAGCGTGCTACTCTAGTTTTTAAGATCGGTAAAGCACTGGGATTAAGGACTGACCGCATGAGATCATTAGTACTCGAGCCCTCAATATTCGGCCTCAAGTACTAGGGGACAATCACACCATGAATTAAGATTCGAAGATCTGAGTTCAGAAACTTCGAAGACATTTTTACTCGACATCAAAAGCCAAGGCTTGAATAATAGGATTCATTGGAAGGGTCAACGATCACATGAATCGTGCTCGAATATTTCAATCTTGCCATGGCGGATAATTATTGTATCATTCGATTATTTACACTACATTTGAAGTAATAAAGTGAAAAAATTCAACTTCTATACTTCATCAGTTTACGCTTACATGAGAAATCTTACCTTTATGTCACTTATAATAAATATTGGGTTGAAAACCTCCTAAGCCTTCGTTTCATCATTAACTGTAGGCATGAAACCAAAGGCAGTAAGGGTCCATAAGACCATGCCCAATCTTTTAAAGAACCATAAGCCTATGGGTTATCCCGAACCGGGAGCGGTTGTAGGATAGTAAGATTGGGAAAATCAGGCTACTAAACCCCAGGAGCACCGAGCCTACAAGTCAAGGTTTAAATACGATAGTCCACGACCAACTTAAGGTACGAAACCATTGGAGCTTCGATCCCGATGTAAAAATGATTCACAAATGTTAGAGTTCGGAAATATAAAAAATAAGGTCCTTACACATTTTAAGCCTATAAAGACTATGTCTGATCTGATCAAATCAATTGGTCTCGAACCATGGCCAAAGAAAGGGTCACCTTCGACAAAGATTAATTATGTCCGGATAAATTATTCGAATGGTTTAATTAAGACTTCGCTTCATTTTTGTTAGACCATCTGAAGTCAAAGCAACTCGGAGCCGTTATTTGACTCGAACCTTATTGGGCTTTGGAAGTTGACCAATTTGAGCAATGTTAAAATATATGCAAAGGCGTTGATGATGTATAAAGTCCAAGACACAAGTTATATATCCCAAGTCCGAAACATAAGTAAATGTAGAAAAGTTAAAGGACACAATATATAGCCTAAGAGTAATTTCATATATATATATATACACCAAAAGGTATTTACAGAGGCACGAGAAAATGGCCCAAAGTACAAAGCGTAAAAATACAAGAAAAACAAAAATAATATAAGCTAAGGCATTTCCTGCCTAGTCTTCTTCAAGGACCAACTCGTTATTCGAATCCTCGTGCTGGTACATCGCTTTGGCCTTGGCTTCGAACCTCTTGGCCTCTTTGATCTTGGCCGCTAAGTTGACCCCCAAGCTCGAATCTCCTCGAGACTATCCCTCTGAGATAGGCACTTTACATACTCAACCTTCACTATGATCCAGGTTTCGGCTAGCTCGACCTCGGTTTTATACTAGGCCATAATATCTTGGGTTTTTAAGACCTCGTTCTTAGCCACCTCTAATCTAAACTTCAGCGTAGTGTACTCTAGGATAAAAACGTCACCCTCGGCGACAACTGAGGTGAGTTATGCCTGAAGTTCCTCGTTCAGCCGAGCCCATTTGCCGGCCTTCTTTTTTTCCACTCGGATCTGTACTTTGGTCGATGCCAAGTCCTCTTTGGTGGCATCTCGCTCCGATGCTAGGTGGTCCATTTTCCCTCTCAGCTCATCAGTTGAAGCCTTGACCCTATCGATCTCGGTCATGAGCTGGTCGATCAAAGTTATTTTCTCCTCGACCTGTGAGGTTGCGGTGTTAGCATTGGCATTTAGCCTCTCATTATCAATCTCGATCACTCTTATCTTCTCAACCAAAAGAGCATGGTCATAGCTTTCGAGGCCTCCTTCTGGCCTTCTCTAATTCGTTCCAAAGGGTAGGGATCTCGTACATGTCCCTAAGAACTTCATCCTTCTGCTCACAGAGTGCTTTGTACATCTCTATTTGTCGGACCACTCTTTGAGATCAAATTCAAGGTGACTCACCTCCATCCTGCATCGTTGAAAGCTTTTGTGATGAAGAATCTAAGCCGGAGACATAGAGAAAAAAATTGTTAAAAACAGTTAAGATGACGGGAACTCGTTAAAACAAATAGGGAAAAGGATATACCCGATTCATACCTGTTGGACTTCATTGAAAATACTTGGCCCATCTACCTCGTTCATCTTCACTTGGTCTTCATCGGTTACTAAGGAATGGAGGTAGCTGCCACTCTGGTTGGCCTAGATAACATGCCAGTATCCGCTGGTGCCATGAACATGTCCGTCTTCTTCCGTACAGGGTCCACACTCAGAGCTGAAAACTTCTTCTCAAACTTTGAGCTCGAACTCAGCCCATTTGATCCCAGTTACAAGACCCTTTTGGGATCTCTAAGTAGCCAAAGCTAGAGTAATCCTCTAGCATACCAACGTCCACACCCTCAAAAAATGAGTTAAGGGCATCATCCACAGCCTGGGTCATTTCGGTCGGTTTCTCTTCAACAACCCGAGCTTCATCTAAGATGACCTTCATATGAAGTGGTGACACTTGAATGTCGATGATGGCGTTTCCTTCAGAAGCGTCCCTCCTCGGGATCGAAGGGGCTGCTTGTGAAGCATTAGCCACAAGTTCTTCTTCGAACCCCCAAGCTGAGGAGGATTCAGCCTTACAAGTATCCCTTTTTGGGGCCACCAACTCTTGGTCGGCATCAATCAGCTTGTGGGTGATGAACACCATGTCCTCGTCATCCTCGGGAAAATACTTGAGCCGATGAAGAGCTTCAAAATCTGGGACTCGGGAACCCGAAGTTGTTTTAGGGCTCTTTTTGCCAATGAGCACAATCCCTTTTCTCTCCTTGGCTTTGGCAAGAGCGTCCAAGGAGTCAGCGATCTTTTCTTCTTTTTCTTTGTTTTTTCTCCTTTTTTACAGCAACTTCGGCAACGGGTTATAGAGAAGTGAAGGGTTTTATAGATGGGGTCGAGGTCACTACAGCAGTGATTTTGCGAAGTTTGGTGGTCTTGGAAAAGCCTGTGAAAGAAGGACTTAACCATGACAATAACAAAATAAAAAATGAGAGCTTGCGCCACTCACACTCGGAATAGGAGAGCTACTTGTATATACCCTCGACCTAATTCCTAAAATACGGGACCACATTGGGGACTCGGGGGATAACTGTATATCAAATGAAGCATGTCATGAGAATGAAAAGAAGATATAAGAAAGGACTTTGGCAACGTAAGAGGAAGAAAACTATGATTCGAGTTCCACTTTTAGGGAACGACATGAACTCGGAATGAATGAGGTCCTCGGTCTTTATTCGAACAAACCTACCCTACCAAACTCGATACCTGTCTTTGTCTATACAGGAGAAGGGAGACTTATTTGCCCGACAGGAAAGTTTTATTAACCCCCCTCGGAAGATTCGGGGGCTGTAAATTCAGAGCAAGTGATCGATCGTGAACCGAGGCTTCTTTATATTCTTCACGAAATGACAGAGAAGTGTCACGATCCTCTAAAAGGATGGGTTAACTTGCCTAAGGCAAATTTTGTACCTCTTGCAAAACTCGAGGACCACTATATCAATAGGACCAAATGTGAAAAGATACGTGCAAACACTTAAGTATCCTTCCACGTGTGTCGTGATGTCCTCGTCAGGACTGGGAACAACTATGTCCTTGCCTTCCAATTTACAGTCCTCTCGGACAACCTTGAGTGTCTCCTCGGTAATAGAGCAAACGTACCTCCACGCCTCCTCACCCCAATCCCCTTGTACAGAGGCTTTCTCGACTTTAAAATCATTATATTGAGAAGCCACCGAGGATGAAATTTCTATGGAGAGGTCCTAGGGCTACCACCGAAGGAACTGCCTCGGTGCCCGTGGCCAAGGAAAAAGTTGTTAGTGCAGTGTTTTGGGGTACCATTTTTGAGGTCTTCGTCATTTCGAAGTATATGAACATTTGATTGAAGGTTTGAAGGTAAGATACGAAGCTTTGAAGATGAATTGTGAGAATATGAAGATATAAAGAACAAGTTAAGAAGATTTGAAGTATAGGTGAATGGATGAGAATATAAAAGGCTCGAGGTTAACTTTAGGAAGTTTTAAATCAGAAAGTGTGATGACCCAAAAAGTCATCTTATGTTTTATAACTCGATTCTGCGTTCTTAGCCTTAAAAATCTCATTTTTACCCTCCTCGATTTGCGTGTGCAGTCAATGTGCGTTTCTGGTAAGCTTTAATGTTGAAAGTTGATGAAAATAATAATTTTTGCCTTAAAAGTTGAATTTAGTTGACTTCGATCAACGTTTTGGGTAAACAGATCCGGACCCGTCTTCTAACGGTGGGTCCATAAAGAAATATGGGATCTAGGCATATGCCCGGAATCGAATTCCGAAGTCACTAGCTCGAGATATGAATTTTTGTTAAAACTTGGAAGACTAAAAATCTAATGATTTTAAGAAATTGGTTAATTTTAATCTTGCTGGTATCAGGTCCATATTTCGGTTCCAGAGCCCGATACATGTTCATTATGATATTTAAGACTTGTTTGCAAAATTTGGTGAGAAACGGAGCTTGTTTGACGTGATTCGGTCATCCGGTTGTGCAAATAGAGGTTTTAAAGCTTGCTTGAAAATTTCATTCAATTTGGTGCTAAATTCGTAGCTCTAGGTGTTGTTTTTGCGATTTGATCGCACGAGCAAGTTTGTATGATATTTTAGGACTGGTGTGCATGTTTGTTTTGGAGCCCCAAGGGCTCGGGTGAGTTTCGGATAGGCTATGGGATGTTTAGAACTTAGAAAATCTAGTGTTTTTGTTGCAGCACCTATTCGGGTGACTTTCTTCGCTTTCGCGAAGATACTCTCGCGAACGCAAAGGGTAGGCTGGTCAGGGTGTGTTTTCCTTCTTTACGAACGCGAAGACCTGGTCCCGAACACGGAGTGATGGGGGATTTACCCTTCGCGAATACGACCGGCTCATCACGAATGCGAAGCATTTGGGGACCTAGGGGAGGGGTCAGACTTGCCTTCTACGCGAACACGAGCACAGGCTCGCGAATACAAAGGTTAGGGGGCAAAGCTTTCGTGAGCGTAACGGAGGCTTCGCGATCGCGTAAGCCTATCAAGGCAGCTCTTCGCGAACGCGACAGTGTCCTCATGAACGCGATGAACACTATCGCCCAGTTCATAAATAGTCCCAAATGGGACTTAGGTCATTCTTTCAAATTTTCAAATGCTAAACGGCCTAGAGGCGATTTTCGAAAGATAATTTCTTCCCCAAAATGTTGGTAAGTGATTCTAAACCACTTTCTTTCAATTACCCATTGTATTTCATGAAATTTCAATCTAAAATCTAGTCTGTTCATGGTAGAATTGGGGGTGGGGCGGTTTGGGTAGAAACTAGGAATTTGAGAAATTGGGATTTAGACCTCGAGTCGAGGCTATATTCCAAAACCAATTATATATCCGGGCTTGGAAGTGAATGGGTAAATGAATTTTGGTCCCAACCTCGGGTTTTGACCAAGCAGGCCCGGGGTCGATTTTTGGCTTTTTGGGGAAAAGTTTGGAAAAACTAATTTATGCATTGTAGTTGATTCCTTTAGCAATAATTGATTTTGTTGAGTTAATTGTGGCTAAATACGAGTGGTTTGGAGGTAGATACTAGAGGAAAAGCGGTAATTGTGCATTGAGTGGCACGTGGAGCGAGGTAAGTATCGTGTCTAACTTTGACTCGAAGGATTAGGAACCCATGACTTAATTGTTATATGAAATCCATGTGAGCGGTGTATAGGTGAGGTGACGAGTACCTATGCGCCGCCAATTTATTTGTTTTTCTTGTTTCCTTCCCATTCTTCTTATATTGTCTTTACTTGCGTTAACTGCTACATGCTTTACTTGTAATTCCATGCCTAATTTCTACTTGTTAGACATTCTATCTCTTGTTGAAAGTATTAGTTCTTTCATAGCTTCGCTGTCTCCTATTGTTTGAGCTGGTTATTGGTACTTTCAAGGCATATTTCGGATTGGTCTCGCTGAGTAGTATTCTTGTGTAAAGTCTCATAGTGTATAATCATCCTAGATATATTGGTTAGAAGTTTAGCCTTGTGAAGAGTTATGTGATTTGAATTGTGTAATTTTTGCATTTGCTTAGTAAATAATATTGATATGGTGGGATCGGGTTGCGTAGTGCAACAGGTGGAATAAAGGTAATATATTGAGGAGGAATAAAAGTGAAATACTATGTACGGTGGGATCGGGTTTTACGCCGCAACAGGAGTAATAAGGGTGGCTTGGGTGAAATAAGGGTGAAATGTGATTGTGATTATTATTATATAGTGGAATCGGGTTGCACGCCGTAACAACCTTTATGCTCATATATTTTTCCTTGACTGTGTTATCTGAACGGTAGTCTGAAACTGTACTTAAGGATTTGTAATAGCTGAGCACTGGTGATATGCTTCGAGAACTGTACTCATTCCTTGCAAGTTACTGCTCTATTTTATCCTGTCTTTATTTTTGCTTTTATTATATACTGTATGTAGGTTATTTTATAAATGCCCCGCCGTAGTCTCGTCACTACTTCGTCGAGGTTAGGCTCAACACTTACCAGTACATGGGATCGGTTGTACTGATACTGCACTCTGCATTTCCTGTGCAGATTTTGGAGTAGGTTCGTGCTGATCGAGAGGTTGGCTGTCGAATTCACTTGCTTGGAGACCCAAGGTATTCTTGTTGGCGTCTGTTGGCCCTACCGTTCCCTTCTATATCCCATACCTTATTGTTTTCCTTATTTCGTAAACAGTTGTATTTTATTTCGAACAAATATATGTAGTAAAATTTTAGAATGTTCGTGGATTGTGATACTGAATTTTGGGTAGTAATAGTAATAGAATATAAACAAAGAGGCTATTTACTTACTTCCCCATTTATTTCGACTCGTTTAGCTTGTTTATTGTTAATCACTAAAATGTGAAGGAAATTGGCTAATAAAACTCTAACGTTGGCTTGCCTAGCAAGTGTGATGTTAGGCGCCATCACGGTCCCGATGGTGGAAATATTGGGTCGGTGACACAAAGTAAAAAAGTGAAAATAGGAAACCTGAACTTTTATAAGGAGAGAGTAATGAATGTATGACATTTCAAATTCAGTAACTACTGGGGGTGATCCACCGACGGTTGACACGTCTCAAAAATCAGAGCAACATGACTGATGGGACGTTCCGATTCCTCAACTTGCTCATGGTGTGCGAGAGAAAGAATCAGGTTCAATTAACCACTTCCCATCGCTCCTATAATCTACTCTCTTAGAAGTGAGGGGATTATCTGTGTATTGGTAGCATCAGGTTTACGCCCAATTTTTTGTTGAGAAACGAGGAACAACGTTACTCATTACTAACTCGAGTGATACCGAGGGCGTCCTCAGATCGGAACCAGGAGCAAACAAAATCGAGCATGGCTGAACTCGGAGAGACCCTAGCTCCAATACAGAGAATCTAGGGTAAAGAAGAAACAATTGAAGAAGACAAATGAACAGCCGAAATATCTGCCATCAGCTAGAAAATACGATGCTGATCACGCTCGGTAATGGTTTTAGATTATGTTTTCGTGGGAGAAAAGGAAGGAAATGATTTTATCTTATTTAGACTTGTATCAGGGTTACAACTCCTCTACTATATAAAGAGGGGAACACTTTTATTTTTTGGTCATTATTGGCACGCATATCAAAGTAATAAAATTTGTTCAGGCTTTAGCAATTGTTTATGTATTCTTCAGTTGTTCATTGACTTAGCTGCATCCGAGCTCCATCTCGAGGACTCGGTTGTGATCGATTGTTAGCATTTAAGCCTAACACTGGGCTTAATTACTTTGATTTATTGGTTTGATCATTTATTCTCATTTCAATTCGATTATTTACTGTCCTTTGAGCATTTGTGTTAAATTAAATTACATATCCTTTAAACTGTGTACCAATTTAATTGTTATCCATTTTAAGGGTAAACAAATAAATGGTACAAGCTTAGCTCCAACTAATTTGAATTCACGTTGTATAGAACCTGTTAAAGGAAGAAGCGATCCTTACAAGGAGTTTATATTTTCCCGAGCTCGAACCCGAAAATTCAAATTAAGGGAAGAGATCATATCCATTCCACAACACTTGATATTAAGAGTGATGGGCTTCTGATTCTCTCTTTCTCTTTTCATGTATTGAAATGAATAGTGCAAAGAGATCGATGGTGTATATTGGTTCACTGCAGTTTCCGCGAAATAAATAAAGCAAATAGGAATGGCGGTGTACCTGCTCCAAAGGTAATAACGACCAAGTTTTAAATCAAAGTTGAATTTGCATATTTTGGATTTGGTTCCAGCGAAGTTATGGCAGGCGTTAGACTGCTTTTTATTAGTAATATGAACAAAAATAGTGAATATCAGACATTTTCAAAGAAAGAATACATACCATTTTTTTAAAAAAGAAAGAGAAACTGTGTGTTATATAGTGAAAAGTGGGAAGATGAGTGCGACATATCACTCGACAAAAGGGTAAGGAAGAAGTATTTACTCCCTTTCTGACGAATCAGAAGATTTGGTATTGGAAAAGGAGTTTTGACATGAGATAACACTGCTGGAAGAGGTGAAAAACATTATTGAAGCCATTTGACCATTGCTTTAACATACACACACTCACTCTTTTCCTCTAAGCTCTAGTTTTGTAATTATAATTGCTGCTATATTGTCTTATCCTTTTAACCCATAGATTCTCCTTTTCTTGTTAGACCATCTCCAAGGCTGCACACCATTTCTTGCACCAAATCCAAATTTAATATAAGAAATGGTATCTTTTTGCTTCAATACAATATTATTTCTTGCACTATTATAGAGCATGAATAGTGTAGCACCAAATTTGGTGCAATACTATTCATCTCTCTATATTTGATTTATTAATATTTTATTTAATCTTTTTATTTTTGTAATTTTAATTTATCATATATTGTGTATATAATTAATTTTATATTAAAATCTTTATAATTTTAATTTTATAGCCTATTTTTTGATATATTAATTTTATATATATTATATTTATATAAAATTATAAGTTAATTTTATTATTGTTATAATTGTATAAAAATAAATATAACCATTTTTTGAAAATAAAAAATACAAACATAAGATATCTAATGTTGCTAAAATTGAAAAGTGAAAACTAAAACTTTAAAAAGAAAATTAACAATACATAAAAATAAAGATGCGCATTTCGCACTTCGTAATGCATTAATCGAGCATTTATGGGAGAATAGAGGCACAAGTTAAATATTTATGTGGTACTTAAATTAAATTTGACTATGATGTAATATTTATTTAATTATCTTTTATCAATGATTTCAGTTTTAGTTGATTTATCCTTTAAAATAATTTTGTAATAAATGATTATATAAGTGGTGAATGTGAATTATATATAATGAATATGGAAAAAAGAAAAAAGATAGTATTAGTTTGAAAGAAATAAAAAATGAAAAGTAAATAAAAGATAATAATATAGTATAGAAGAGAGAGAAGATTTGATGTAAAAAATGATGTAATGGTTGCAGTAAATTTAGTGTTATACTATTTTTGTGTGAAATTTGGTGCAAGAAATGGTGCTAGCCGCCTTAAGGAGATCAAAACTTTATCTGTTGATTTTTTGAAGCTTTCTTCCATTCCGCGACCTAATACTCTCCTGGCCTGGATTGTACGTCGTACCGTGGAGGTTACAGGGGCGAAGCTAGCCCTTCGGCTATAGGTCGGTCGAACCCAGTAACTTTGGTTAAAAAAATTGTATTTGTCTTAAGAAATTCATTGAATGCACATAAATTATTAAGTTAGAATTCACTAACTTAATAGAGCTAGAATCTTGAACTCATAAGCTTCAAATTCAGGCTCCGCCTATATACGATGACGGAGATAAAATTTCTTCCTCAACCAGAAATTGATTACAATTCCACTTACTACACTTTTCCAAAAACTTATCATTAATTCGTCTGTATATATACGTCTATTTTAAAATCTTTTTAACTATATATATAATTCCTGTCTAAAGTGTTATTAGGCATGTTTCGTGGTGTATCTCATATATATATATATATATATATATATATATATATATATATATATATATATATATATATATATATATATATATATATATATATATAGTGTATATACTAAACTAATATTTAATAATGGTTAAATAGTAAATAAGGTGAAAATGCACAATATTTAATCATTCTAAGATGATAAAAGAATATGTAAAAAACACAATGTCATGTTTGTTGAGTCCCGGACCGGTTTTAAAGGAGTTGGATGGTCTTATTATATGGACTTGGGCAATTCTTGTTACGGTTTGCCAAAATTTTCTATCAGAATTAGAATTAGTTTTATTGGTGGAAAAGAAAAAGATTTTTTCGGTAGAAAATATCTCTTCTATATTTGGCAAATACTTTTCGTCGAGGAAAAGTTTAGTACTTTTATAAATTGAGGATTCTTCGTCTCACATAATAATACAAAAGCATTCATATGTTGTTATTAAAAGAGTCTTATTTAGAGAGAAATTATTCTCCAGATAGTTTTATACTTTTTTTTATATTAGCTTTATCACATGTATGCAGGATGATTGACCAAATCATTATAAATTGTTATGTCTCATTTAGTATTTTTTTTTTTTTGTCTCATTTATTGCTAGGTTTGCATTGTTAGCTTCAACATGATGCCTTGTTATTTCGATCCGAACAGTTCCCACCTTATTAACTAGCTTTTGAGGTTGAGCCAAGGTCCATTTCTTTTATTAGGGTATCAAAGGAATATCCATCATAATTCATTGTTTGCTTGATGTTAGGCCGCCATCTTATATTGTTCATGCTCTAGATGTTTAATCCAAGGTGTAAGAAATGTGTTGAGTCTCACATTGGTTCTAAAAGGGTATAATAATCTCTTTATATACTCTCAAGTACATATAATCACCTTATAAATTAATCTTTGAAGTTGAGTTAGACCAAACTTCAATTTCTTTATCAATGAAATTATTGATTTGATCTAAACCTCGAGATAATTTCTTACCTCCAACCAAAGGGACAAAACAATGTTTCTGTAATCTAATTAAGGATAACATGGGCTTAGTTATTATGGTTATTTTTTTTCCACCATTTATTATTGCCCAAGCAGGATTTTGAGAGCACTTTTAGGATGGTAATTAGTGTTTGACTCAAAAGTTATCGAATACTTTACAAGCAGATCGATCGAAAGAGATGAAGGGGTAAATCATAGCCAAACAAAATTAATACTGGATCAGAAGATGCAAACAAAATACAGAAATATTGGACAGAAATCGTATTTCAAGAGTTTTATTGATCATAGAAATTTATCCCTGCCTCTCCTTGAAGAGGTTCAGGGAATTACAATCATATTGCTCTCTTCGTGGGTGGGTGAAAAAAAGCCCCCTCCCTTGGCGTAGGTTCAAGGTTTTATTCATAGAGTTCTGCAATCCCTTTTTCAGGTTATTAGAGTAGTGGAGAAGAAGGCTCAGTTGCGCCTCCTCTTTCAGCTCTTTTACCTTCTATTTATAGTCGGAAACTCTATGTACTTATCATGATTCGTCGTACCTAGATCGAGGAGGCGTTCCTCTGTCGTAGAAGGGTCGTGGCCTCGTTGCTTGTATCAGAAATAATAACAAGTCGGAGTCGAGTTTGTCGACTATTTTCGTGAGATGATTAGGACGGGATCGTTGCTGTCGTGGTCCGATGGTCAGATTTTGGCCGATACAACTAGGAAGCTTAATATAGAGCTGGATTTTATGTCATAGAGATTCCACCTTCTATAAATTATATGGATTTACCATTTCTTTTCCAATTTCCATCATTCACTTCGAGAGTATTTTCAAACTATCTCCCTCTCTATCGTTTGGAGATCCTCTTTACCTCCTCATACTCAGTGAATTTTGATTCCCTTAACTTTTCCGCAAAGCTCCTTCCTTATTTTTTGGTGTATTCTAGGTAATGGCAGGAAACTCTTCTCGCGATAATCTTCCGGCTATCTCTCTGGCGGTTGAGGATCCCGCTCCGGCAACAGGAGACTTAGAGTTGATGGAATGCGAGGAAGTTCCTTCAGTGGAAGAAATTCTGTCCCGTTTGGGGAAGGTAGTAGCAGACTTCAAAGTCGATGGTGGCACAGAGCAAGTGACCATTCCTCCTCTAATGGGAGAAGTTGGGATAGTGGACTTAAGGGAGCAGTGGGGCATCCCCAGTTACATTGAGATCGTGCCTGCGAAGAGGGAAGCCAGGGTCCAGATTGACCGTCGTGGATTTTGTTCGTTCTATGCTTATCCTTTCCTCGTAGGGTACACGCTCCCACTCCCCATGTTGGTAGTTGACTTCTGCTGCTACTATGAGGAGTGCCCTGCCCAACTCTCCCCTTATCTATACAAGCTATTCCTTATGTTCATCAAATATGGGGAGCTAGCCGGTAGGGAGGTCACTATGAGGCACGTGCTTAGTCTCTTCGCTCCTCAGAAGATTCGTGGCACTATGTGTAAACACGTTATTTTTGCCCTATATGAGAAATATTCCCAAAAATTCAAAATAAAATAATTTTGGGTTGTGTGTGATTTTTGTGAATTTTATGTTATTTTTCTTGTATTGTTTATATTTGTCTGTGCATGTTTATTTGTTAAATTAATAAAAAAATACAAAAATATGTCGCATTTTGCATTTAAGATTTAATTTACAATTAAAAGTAATTAAGTTTGTTTTACAAAAAGAAAAAGAAAAATTACAAAAATATGTATTTTTGCATTTTTTAGCATTTAATGTCCAAATTATGTGATTTTATTTTAACTGATGTTTAATTTTGTGTGATAATTATTATTAGGAGTTGATTGGTATTTTAAGTTAATTTTGATTTTATTAATTTAATTTAGGATCTTTAAGTTTTATTTTGGAGCAAATAAACGAAAAAAGAACAAAAAATAGTAAGAAAATCGGATTGGGCCTCTTATTCTAATTTGAATTAACATGGCCCAAATGTATCACAAGTCCAACCCAAAACCCACCTGGTCAACCTGACCCGGTCTGTCCCCTAAACGAAACGACCCCCCTCCTTTTTTCTTTCATTTTTTCATTTCATTCATCCCCCTCAAACCCTAGGAGCCCCAAGCCACCACACCACTGCCCCTTCTCCGACCAGCATCAACCACCATCAACGCCGCTGCTGCGTCAGCAGCCCTCTGTCGACCTTCACGTGAATCTGCGTCATCTCCTCTTCAGTCGAGCAACAAACACGAACAGTCTGTCATCCTCTTCGTCCATGAACGACCTCACTTGAACCAAGTCCCGTCGTCCAAAACCCCATAATCCAAATAACCAACTCCTCCAGTCACACAACCAGCCTCACACGCCAAACGCTCACCAAGCTCCGCCAGAAAATAGTCCGTCGACCACCAGTTGAACCCATCCTCCAGCTGCCCGTCAAGACTCAACCAGTCACCAACAGTTCCCTACTCTAGCGCCACAGTCGTCCACCATCACCCGCACGACAAACAGCACAAACAGTCTTCGTCGAACCAGCTCCAAACGAGGCAGTGCGCGGAGGTTCCGCCATGTTTGTCGTCAGTCATTGTTATATGTTTTGAACCCATCCAAACGCTCATCATTTGTTTTGAGACGTTCGTTATCCGAACAGATTTTTTGTTTATGTCGAAGTTGAAGTCTTCGTCCAAGATTCTGGTTCGAGGTTGTTGATTTCGTTTAAAGTCGCTTAAAGTTTGCTTCATTTCGGTTTGATTGGAAAGCAATCCAGGTTTACCTATTTCCCATTTTTAACTTATTTTTGATACGTTATGGCATGATAAAGTTTAATTTATGTCACTTGAATTGCTAGATTTCATGATATTAATTGATGCTTGTGTTTTGGGCTAGATAAATTCAGATATTCCGGTAATGGTTTGGTATTTTTGGTACAAATGGTTTCATTTTGTGTATTATTTGTTTTCCTTCTCTTTGTTGTTCGTCATATGAATTCAGTTTACATTTCAATCCTGTTAATTGTGATTCACGTTGTTTTAACTTGTTCAGTTTGTTGATTCATCATACTATTAGATTCTTGCTCATTCACATGTGTCTAAGTTAACCAGGATTGGTTCCCAATATGGTTAGCTTATTCCCTTTGATCATCTGTTGTATGATTCAATCTGAGTTCATAGGATCTATTGGGTGAATTTGATTAGGAATTTGGTTATAGCTGTAGTAAGCTGGTGTTTAATTAGGAATCAGTTTTGGTCAGTTATTAATTTTGTTACAGATTGAAGGTTCGGGGTTAGAATAGTAATTTTAATAATTTTAGGGGTAATACGGGAATTTAAAAACTTGAAAAATTATTTATGTTGAGTGCTCTGTCCCCTAAGCAATAATAATATTAAAATAAGGAATTATTTAATAAAAGTGGGGAACAAGACACATGGTAGTGGGAAATAAGACACTTGTTTAATAAAAAGTGGGGAACAAGATATAACGGGGTTAAAAGAAGTGATTAAATACATCTACCCATAACGTTGAATTAAAAATGAACTAGACAAATAGTTGTAGGGGACAAACGAATTAAAAATGGCACAAAACACTTAGTAATAGGTTGGTAAGAGAATATTATGGGCAAGAATTTTCTGAATTATTTAACTATCCCAAGAAAAGGGGCTGGTCTGGTTTGTTGTATAAATAGCGGAAGTTTGGACAGAATAAGGGGCTGCTTTTCTGAGTCCGAAAAAAGGGAAGCTTTTGAAATCATTGTTGAGAGGTCACATTTGAGGATATCATAAGTCTTTGATAAAGAAACAATCAGTTTGGAGTATATCATTTTAAGGAGTCAATCAGTTCAACGAATACTGTTTAATTGAAAACTAAAAGAGAGCTCTAGCTTTAACTGTGAAGTTATATTTTCGAGTTACTCTTGTGGTTGCTGGTAATTCTGATTGGTATTTGGTTGAAACTAAGCTGTTTTGGGTTTCTGGCGTTGGTGTTGCTGTTTAGTATCTTTGAAATTCCTACTGGTTTTTCTGGGATTTATTCTGCTAGGTTCTCTATCTGTTGTTGTTGTTGTTGTATACTACTGTTGTGCTGATCACTCCTGTTTCTTCTTCTTTTTCCAATACCAGGTACATTTTCGAATCAACACTGATGTAGCTGTGAGATGTAAAAGTGAAATGAAATGCTAGGGTGATTGATGAATTAAGTGTTGTATCTGTAGTTTAATAAATATGTGATAAGTATTTGTAAAATCTAGTTTCATGACTCAATAAGAATGCATGGTGTAGTTTTTGTGCCTAACTGAAATTTTATTTGTTTAAAATCGCAATCTGTAGTCGTCAATTGTATATGTAATGTAGTTAGTTAATTAATTCGTAGAATGAACAAATAGTTAATGGATTAGTTGCTTATATTTCATCTTTAGTTTTATTTTGTATTCAAGACAGATTTAAATAGGCCGGCGTTTGATTCCATTAGGCAATATATAGGCTAATGTTCGAATCCATGTTGATAACATTTCCTAGCCGTTAGTTCCACGAGTCTCAATCATCTAGAAATATTAGTTTAAATCAATTTCAGAAATGTTAAGTTTAAATAAATTTGGAGAATGGTTAGTTTGTTTAAATATTTTTGTCAATCTCGTATGCATATTATAATTTTAGTTTTAGTAGTTCGCTTATAGAATAAGGCACGAAACAATTTTTCATTTTTACAAGTTCGAGTGTAATTTTCCGGTAGCATCTATTGTAATCTAGTAACTAATAAGAGGCCCAAGCTTGTCAAGCATGTAAATTAATTAGGACCTTTTCTCTTTTATTTTAGAGACGAGCTTAATAGGAAAATGTAGTCACTTTAGGATTATCCTTTTAAAAATAAATGAGACGAGCCTCGTCAAATAAAATGCACAAACTGCGGGGCCCTCATAAGTGTATATATTTAAATACTTAGACTTCGAGATGAGCCGTTTAGCGAATCTCACGGCCTTCCCAAAATAATAATGCGTTAGTACCTTTAGGCGCGTACTTTAAATAACCTTATTTTCCTAAACTCGGGTGTATATTTATGTGACCCAAATCCAAATCTCAACAAAGTCGAAATGTGTCGATAATCACGAGTACATTGATTGTGACGTGGTTCGAGATGCATTTCCATGACGTTGTAATTCTTTTAAAATAATGAATGAGACGAGCCTCGACAAACAAAAATACTTAAGCCGCGGGGCCCTCTATATGTGTTTGTAAAATTACTTAGATCTCGGGATAGGCCGTTTAGCAAAATTTCACGGCCTTACCCAAAATAATGATACGCTAGTCGCTTTAGGCGCGCCTTTATAATTTATTTTTTTAAACTTGGGTGCACATTTATGTGATCCAAATCCAAATCTCAACAGAGTCGAAATGTGTCGATAACCACGGGTACATTGATGTGACGTGGTTCGAGATACGTTTTCACAACGTTGCAATTCTTTGTTAAAATGATAATAATAATAATAATAATAATAATAAAAATAATAATAATAATAATAATAATAATAATAATAAAAGCGGTGAAGAGTTAAAACTTGCATATAAGTTCATAAAGCATGTTATAAATCAGATAAATAAGCCAAATATGACAGTTGAGCGACCGTGCTAGAACCACTGAACTCGGGAATGCCTAACACCTTCTCCCGGGTTAACAGAATTCCTTATCCGAATTTTTTGTTCGCGGACTATTAAATAGAGTCAATCTTTTCCCCGATTCAGAATTCAACCGGTGACTTGGGACACCATTAATCTCCCAAGTGGCGACTTTGAATCTTAATAATAAATCCCGTTTTGATTGTCCTTTAATTGAAAAAACTCCCTTTACCATGCCCTTCGCGGGGTGCAGTAGCGCCAAAAGGAGGTGTGACAGCTCTGGCGACTCTGCTGGGGATCAGACCCAGAACCACTGGTTCAGGGTTGGAAATTCGAGCTTATGATAAATTGTTGTATTTCGGTTTTATTATCTGATATTTTCATGTGATCTGTGCTTAATGTGCAAAAAGATGCTTTTTACCGCTTTGATATTATTTGAACTGTACATACAAACTGTGCCGAAACCTTCTCTCCTTACCTACGGGGATGTGCTTACTGGTTGAGACTCCCTATTCTGTTAGTGTCATACCTTGAAATAAGAAAAGGGCTCGGACAA
>MU732608.1:5407-41489 GCA_026770625.1 Nicotiana glauca
ATATATATATATATATATATATATATATATATATATATATATATATATATATATGTATTGAAATTATGTAATTGTCGTTACTCTATTAAGTTGATAAATAAATTATTTGTTTCAAGAACAGCAGAGAAATTAATAGTCCAACAAACTTATGCACAAGCTTGCTCTATGTAATTATGTCTTGCCAGAATTACCTGTCCCATCTACACAAGCAATTAGACATTACACAAGCAATTGACAACCTCTGTGTTCATATGAACAGTGTATTTATTTGTAGCTAGGAGCTATCTATTTTTAATATACTTAGGCATGTAATTGCTTTTTAAGTGACTTGATAGTGTAGATATATTTTTATACTCGTTAGTCTATATTAGTTAATCCCAAAAAACTTATATATTGAACTCTATTCTTAAGTACCCTTTTTTGTTTAATTCATGTAAATATCTGATTAATCGTGCGAAGTCTTTGCTCCATTTCTTTAGTATTCTCTTGTCCAATTAAAATGCCAGAGAAAAATGTGCTTAAGTGCTAACAGTTGTCAAAATTATTAATATTTATTTTAATGCAAAATCACTAATATTTGTTTCAATGCTTTTGTGCAGATTAATTTTGAAAAGAAAGAAGAATTATTAGCTTCCCAAAGTGCATCTGTTGATGGAGAAACTAATTCAGCTAGCGAGCTTTCTCAATTAAGTGACATGGATATTTGGGTGCTATTAGTTGGTGGAAAGAAAAAAGGAAGAGTTACAGGTCTTCGCTCACTAGGTAGATCTGTAAAAGTGACTAAGCAAACAACATATGTTGTGTCAGAAGAAGTTGATGATCGGATTAGAATGCAAGTCCATGCATTAAATGCTGAGTTATATAATCAGTTGGAAGAAGCACAACACCAAAATGAAGAGATGAAACGCCAAAATAAAAAGATGAGATGCCAAAATAAAAAAAATGAGGAAGGAGTTAGGTGACACAAATGAGAAATTAGCATCACGGATAAAGCATGTGGGTTACCCGGTATCATCTTCGAATGCACAACCATCATCTTCGGAAGACAACCAAGATTCACGGAGTGATAATGATGATAACAACAACTCGGTAGATGAGTTAGATTATGATTGAGATACTAAGTATGATTAGGATTGAGATACTCGGTAGTACTATTTAAGATTTACAGTTTAAACTTTTAATTTTTGTTAATTTAGGAATTATGCATTATTAATTATTAATTTATGGATCATAATTTGGCTATATATTACTTCAGATTTGTGAAGAGTTGTTTGTTTGAAAAAAAATAATGAATATCATATGTCCATTGAATTGTGTGGAATATAATTTGGAACTAAATACTAACAAATTTGCTTTTGAAAAATGTACTAGTTACTTGTGTATTTTCATTGCGAAGTGTCGTGAAGCAGATTAATCTTTTGTTGAAAATTTACCTGCAAATATACAGTACATGCGAATTTTGTTAGGAATTCTCCTGCGAAATTATCACATCAAATTCCCACGAAATTCCCTTTTTTTCACAAAATTTTTATTGAATGATTTCTGCAAATTTACTTGGAGGTTTTGCTGTGGAATTACATGCGAATATTCGCCATGAAAATCCCTAGGAAAACTCCTTTCTTTCACAATATTTTACCAAAATTTACTACGATTTTTTGGTATTTCTTGCAAAAAAATCTGCAAGTAACTTACATAGGGATTTAACATTCCCAGGTAATACACCTACGGCTAATTTTTCCCCAGATAATTTACCTGGGAAATTTAAAATTCGGAGATAATAGTTACCCACGATCTTTATTCCTGCGGATTCCCATTTGCATGAAAATCCCCAGGTAAATATTTTACCTGTAAATTTTACATTATAATCCCTAAAAAAATTCCCATGTAAATGGCACTTTTCTTGTAGTGAATCAAGGAGTACCTGTCCACACTACCGTTCATGGTCCCGCCAGAGCCGAGATGACCTTTGCTACTCTATCTATCTGTATTGGATGGATCCTTCGGGTGTGTTCTGGGACAACATGACGAGACAGGGAGGAAGGAGCAGGCTATATACTACCTGAGTAAGAAGTTCACACCTTACGAAGCACGGTACTCTCTGCTGGAACGTACTTGTTGTGCTTTAACCTGGACGGCCTAGAAGTTGAGGCATTACTTATGTGCCTACACCATATACCTCATATCCAGGATGGACCCTTTTAAGTATATATTACAGAAACCCATGCCGATCGGAAAATTGTCCAAATAGCAGATATTGTTGTATGAGTTTGATATTGTCTACATAACTCAAAAGACGGTCAAAGGATAAACATTGGCGGATCATCTTGCTGAGAATCCGGTGGGAGGAGAATACGAACCCTTGAAAACGTATTTTCCTGATGAGGAGGTGTCATTCATAGGAGAAAACATTATTGAAGCATATGATGGTTGGAGGATGTTTTTCGACGGAGCCGCAAATTTCAAAGGAGTAGGCATTGGAGCAGTTTTCGTATCAGAAATAGGTCAACATTATCCGGTATCTGCTAAACTCAGATTTCCCTGCACTAACAACGTGGCAGAGTATGAAACCTGCATATTAGTACTTAACATGGCAATCGACATGAACATTCAGGAGCTTTTAGTGATCGGTCTTGTGCACTAGGTACAAGGAGAGTGGGCCATGAAAAAATCTAAGATATTACCATATCTGCGCCATGTGCAGGAATTAAGAAAGAGGTTCGCCAAGATATGAGTTTCGGCATGTACCCAAAGTTCATAATGAGTTTGCCAACGCATTGGCCACTTGTCATCTATGATACAGCATTCAGCCAAGAATTATATTGATCCCATTCCGGTGAGGATCCATAATCAACCAGCATATTGTGCTCATGTTGAAGAAAAAACAGATAGAATGTCTTGGTTCATGACATCAAGGAGTATTTATCGAAGGGAGAATATCCAAAGCAAGCAAATCACACTCAGAAATGCGCACTTCGAAGATTTTCCAATCACTTCTTCCACAGTGGAGGAAACTTGTACAGAAAAACTCCTGATTTAGGATTGCTAAGATGTGTCGATGAGAAAGAAGCTTCTAAACTACTTGAGGAGATACATGCCGACTTGTGGCCCGCACATGAATGGTTTCTTCTTGGCTAAAAAGACACTCAGGGCCGGTTACTTTTGAATGACCATAAGACCGATTGTGTCCAGTATGTCCATAGATGCTACCAATGTCAAGTGCACGCCGATAAGATAAAAGTACTGCCAAATGAGCTCAATGCAACAAGCTCACCCTGATCATTCGCCACCTGGGGAATGGATGTCATCGGTCCGATTGAACCCACTGATTCAAACGGGCACAGGTTTATTCTGGTAGCCATTGATTACTTCACAAAATGGATAGAGGCTGCATCTTACAAAGTTGTAACCAAGAAAGTCATCGCAGACTTTGTCAAAGACCGTATTGTTTGCCGATTCGAAATTCCTGAGTCTATTGTTACTGATAATGCCGCCAACCTCAACAGTGATCTGATGAAAGCTATGTTTGGAACTTTTAAAATCAAGCACAAGAATTTCACAGCCTGTAGACCTCAGATGAATGGAGCCGTAGAAGCAGCCAAAAAAATATCAAGAAGATAATAAGGAAGATGGTAGAAAACCACAAATAATGGCACGAGAAGTTACCTTTTGCCCTGTTGGGATACTGCACTACAATTCGCACATCAACCGAGGAAACTCCCTATATGTTGGTTTATGGTACCGAGGTTGTAATCCCAGCCGAGGTAGAGATCCCTTCTCTATGAGTCATACAAATAGCCGAACTCAGTAATGTAGAGTAGATAAGAAGTCGCTATGAACAATTGGCCCTCATCGATGGAAAGAGGGTGAACGCAGTATGTCATGGCCAACTTTATCAGAACAGAATGTCTAGATCTTTCAACAATAGAGTTAAACAAAGGCAATTTGCACCAGGACAGCTGGTGCTAAAGAAGATCTCAAGATGAAGCCTCCCAACTGGCAAGGTACGTGCATGGTTCACATGGTGCTGATAGGAGGAGCACTCATACTTGCAAAAATAGATGGAGAAATCTGGCTGAAATCAATCAATTCAGATGCAGTCAAGAGATTCTATGCTTAGATTATTTACATTTCCTCATCTGATGTAATTGAACTACGCTTGACCTGATTCCCATTTAAGAGGGGATATGTAGGCAGCCTTATGGGTTCGGTCATATCATAATAAAATTTCCATTTCCCCCAAGATCAGAAATTGGGGCAAAATTTTGAGGAGGGCCCACAAAATTTCGAAGCAAGTCCAGCTGAGGCCAACATGTGTCAAACTGTCATAAATCAGTTAAGAAACTGGGGCAGAATTTTGAGACAAATTCTCAAAATTCCGAAGAGGGTTCTGCAAGGCATAGTATTTTCAAACGGTCAAAATATCATCTACCAAACTGGGGCAGAATTTTGAGGAGGACCCTCAAAATTCCAATATAAGAGAGCTGCAATACCTTTGAGATGTGTTACAGTCACTAGTTCATCTAAATTACTTGATATTTCAATATGTTTCCAAATAACTCTATTTTTCATCAATAATTGCATACTTTCGAAAACTATATTTTCGTAACGGCAAGGTTACTCAGGAAACTCAAAAGGGCCCAGAACAGAGCAAAGCAAGGCCAGCGGATAGAAGCACGAACCAACCTCCCCCACAAAACTTACAATTTTTCTTTGAGCTCAGGCACATCAGATGCAACTGTAACATCCGTAGAAATATAGACGTAACAAGCTCACTATCAATCAGTCCATCAGACACTGAATATATCTCCAGCTAAGACATATGGTACTTTTATTTTCTACTCGCTCTTTACATGGGACTAAGCCCTGTCTCACATATATGCATGAGGCTAATCCTTGACTCCATATCTTGCACGAGGCTAATCCTTGCCTCCCTGCCTGCATGAGGCTAATCCCTACCTCCAAATCTTGCATTAGGTTAATCCTTGCCTCCCTAATTTCATGAGGCTAATCCTTGCCTCCATACCTGCATGAGGATAATCCTTTCCTCCGTACCTGCATGAGGCTAATCCCTGCCTCTATACCTGCATGAGGCTAATCCCTGCCTCCATACCTGCATGAGGCTAATCTCTACCTCCCTATCTGCATGAAGCTAATCCTTGCCTCCCTATCTACATAAGGCTAATCCTTGCCTCCATAACTGCATGAGGCTAATCCTTACCTCCCTATTTGCATGAGGATAATCCTTGCCTCCATATATGTATAAGGCTAATCCCTGCTTCCCTATCTACATGAGGCTAATACTTGCCTCCCTATCTATATGAGGCTAATCCCTGCCTCCCTATTTGCATAAGGCTAATCCCTGCCTCACTAGCTGCAAGAGGCTAATCCCTGCCGCCACATTCGCATGGGACTAAGCACTGTCCCTTTTCGCACAAATATTGCTCTATTTTTATCTCTATTTATTTGCTTTTCGATCGAGCATAGCATTGCCCTTCATTTCACAAGACTAAGACTTGTCTTGTTAACATCATGTTATTTCATATCATGGGCTGAAATATCGCCAATCTATCCAAAGGCATCATAGTCTAACGGCATCATCCTTATAGCTGGAAGACACCATGTCATGGCTTGAGGATCTCCCTCAATTTTTCATATCATAATTCAAAGGTATCATAGTTCAGAGGCACCATTTGTCACGGCCCGAGAACATTATTTCATGGGTTGAGAATCTCTTATCAAACAATTCACGGCCCAGGATATCATGGTCTGATGACATCATCCCTAACCGTTCGAATACAACTTTTATAGTCCAACGGGAACCTGCATCATGTTTAAATTTATGAAAAATATACACTTTTGGTATTCTTATTTACATGTAACCTAGCGAGCAACGACAATCCCAGCAGGAGCGATCCCACTCCAGTTCTCCCAGCCATATCAAACCTAACCTCTTCCATAAAACCACTCATTCACCCAGCCCTAGATGCCGTGTCTGTTATTGTAATGACTTTACCGATATACTCCGCCAATGGATTCAAGAACTACACATGGCATGATTCCTCTAAAACTAGGGATATGTAGGCAACTCGAAGACCGGAGTCCGGCCTCGGTTTTTCAAAACATCCCGCCGGTCAAAATTGGCCATCATTTCTTTACACGAAAATTCTTCCATCCTTCCCGGGCAAATATGGGCAGTTGTTGATACTCAATTTTTCCCAAAAATATTTTAAAATTGCGTATATACCTTCAAATCATGCATTAATAGCAATTGGTATTTTTCCACAATTTTCCTATATTTTTATTAATTTATCCAGCATTTTATTTCCAAAAAATAATTACATAATTGAATCACAAGTGAATTCTAAAGAATTTCTTGATTTAATTTATTATTTATCGTCCTATTTAAACCAAACTATTTCATAATTAGCCAAATTGGCATCGTTTGGCTACAATTGCATTAACTTTGAAATTATCGCCCAAACATATGATTTTATACTATTTTTTACCGGAAATTAATCATTTGTATTTTAATATACTAAGTAATCATTTTTAACTGTTTTCTGAGCATAAAATTCATTTTTGTACAATTATCAGCTATTTTTATAAATTGTTTTATTTAATTTAATTAGGTATTTAACAAATAGCCAATTTTATTTCAAATTCTAGCCTAATTGAATCAGACCCCAACCCAATTAAATCATCCCAATACCCCAGGCCCAATCCACCTAAATCTACCCGGCCCAAACCTGATTTAATCTTGGCCGTCAATCAATTTTGATCAATGGCCCAGATTCACTCTTACCATTATTAACCCTAAAGACTACACCCAAACCCTTATTCCCATCCTATAATTTGCTCTCATTCTCTCCGTTGATACATTTCTCATCTCTCTCAAGACTCTCTTTGCTAAACCTAGCTCCTCTCACCGGTTGTTGGTTCACCGGTAACCATGGTGGTCTCACCACCATCCCCAGCCCCATGGCTCTCTTCCTATGCCGTTTGTAGCTACCTTAAGGTCCTTAAAGGAACAAGAAGGTGGTTCACTCACCTCCCATAGTTTTTATGTCATTCTCAGGCCGTCCATGGCCGTCCGAGTAAGATTCTACCATCTCCGGCTAGAACTTATAGTTTCTAGATCGGTTCTCTTTCTCTATAGGTTGTCTCTATGAAACCCTAAATACTAGATCTTGATTTTCTTAGACCTGTAATAGATCTGAGCATATTATGAGTTATTTGCTGTTTTCCTTAAAGATTTTTTATTTTTTCCTAAAACGACTCTTCATCTTCAACTAGGGTTCGTAACCCCTTTTTCAAAATGCTTTTTCTTCTAATTTTTGGTATTAATCTATGATTTTTGCTATGTTCAAATGTTATTCAAGATTTATCCTTTTATCTAAGTTATTCTATTGAAGACCCTAAATTTCCTACTTCTAATCCTGGGTTTCTGAGTTGGTTTTTTATAATATGTTCAACTAATCTGTATGTTTCTCATGAACATTCTGTGATTTTGTGATCTTTACCCTATGTTTGCTTGTTAGGTTTTTGACTTCGACTATTCCTGCCTATTATGTGTTTATTCCCTGAAAATCTGTGGTTATTTCCTCTCATTAGTACCATCCCTTACTTTGAATCCTGGATTTATGTGATTCTTTTACCTTATTCTTGTTTATGTTATGTTGCTTCGTTCAGTTGTGATACTTTCCTTTGGTCAGTGTTACCTTCTAATGGAATCCTTGATTCCCTGTGATTGGTATACTCAATTCCCTACAGATCTCAAACCTCTAAATATTTTCTTGCCTTATTTTGGGTTGATTATGCTGTCAAATTGATTCTTAGATATTTTCCTTAATTAGAATTTGTCGAACCTAGCCTCTATTACATGCTCTATACTATGCTTATTTCCTTATGTGTCATGTTCAGTCTTACATGATTTTATTCCTTATTTATCACTGCTTATTACCGTTTGAATTTTAACTCCTTAATTAAGGGAAGTACCTATGCTGATTTGGTTCTAATTGGTACATATTGCTATAATTACTGCTGAACTATGATTCTTGCCTTATTTTCTGCCTATTTTTAAAACTATAAGTACCCTGCTCTTTCATTAACACAGCACACGAACACATTGGTTCAAAAACTCTCTCACACTCAAAAAACTTTATGCTTTCTTTCTTTGTTGCTTGCTACTATTATGAATTAGCTGGTTGCAAGCCAAGGCTAATTATTGTGTTCTCCTATTCTCCACTTTGTGTTTACTATCTCTATACTGGTATGTACTGATTTCAATTCAAGTCCCAAAAACAATATGTTTCATTTACTAATTTAGTTTATCATGTTCCTAATTTGTTTCTACCTATGGTTTTGTTGTTCAACGTGTAATTAATCTCTTTTGCTTAATGTAATTATGCTCGCCATGTCTTACCTCTTTAGGGTCAGCATGCTCTCGTAAATCAATAACTTGACTTTATTTTGTTTAATGTTTGTATACTATTGACTAGTTCTAGTATGCACCTATTGGGCTATTGTCCCAGGTTGTCTTAATATTATGCTCATCCATGTTTAATATAAAATCTTATACTCTACTATCTCCCAACCCTCATGAATCTCCCTAAAGCATCTCTGGTTTTATAATTGTGTTCTAATTAACACTCTTGAATCTATGTCTTACTACCTGCACCAAGTGCAAAGGAATTCTGCCTGTTATGTGTTCACCATACATGCTCTATTTGTCCCCAACCCCCAATTGACATTGTGTGAAGGTTTGTTCTCTGGGTGTTGTTGAACTTGTTTGACTGACCTGCTGTTTGTTTAATTACATAACTGTTTTCAAAAGTTGTTTTACTAAACAACTCTCTTATTTACAAAACTATTTCAACTAAGCCTTTTTTCACATTACCTTCTTGCTAAAGCCTTTTCAAAACTATGTCAAGCACTCTCACTCTACTCTTAGGTCCTTAAGTTCTGCCCTTCCAATGTGTGACTGCTTAGGGATCCCTATGAGATCCCTCTGAACTCTAATGCATTGGAGCTGGCTCTTCCACACTATACTTACTCAGTTATAATTGTGAAATCTGGGTGTGAGCACTGCCCGGGATCCTTGAGGTCCTTAGGGAACTCTGACACACCTGGATATGAGAAAGGCTATGAAACATCTGGGCATTTGAGGTTCTAGAAATCTAGGCCTGTTTTTAGGCTCTCTATAGTGTAACTTCTTATTTTCTTTTACTACTTATATAATTCATTTCAATACTAGTTTGTAATAATTTTTGTAAATGAATATTGGGGTTGGCTAGTGAAAAGGGGATGGTATTCATATATGTTATCAATATCAATGGTTAGAAACTATGCCTTAGGTTTACATTTCCCATATGTGCATTAGAATCTATGTTTAGGACCAATACATTCCAAGTATGTCATGCATTAGATATCATGTTCTTAGGTTTACTGTTTCTGCATCTTATTTGACATTATTTTTATCACTTAAAAATTCTACTTTAGGCTAAATAACAGCATTAACATAAAATTGTTGCTCCTGCACATCATGAAATTATGTTGTAACTTTCTGGGCATTTAGAAATCATGCCTTAGGAATTCTGCATATCCTGAAATCATTCTGCATTTTACATGTGCATGTTAGATACCCTGTTTTAGGACCTTGCTCAGTCAGACCTAGTTTAAACTACTAGTTATGAAAGATGTAAAAACAATGTCACATTTATCTTATTTAAGTAAAACTGGTCATAATCCATAAATCCATATATCTTTGCAACACTTAGAACAGCATGCTTTAGGTAAAATAACTTCCAAACTGTATAATAGTTCTGGTAACAATTGTGCATTATCCCATGCCTAGGCAAGACTTAGGTAATCAAATTTCTTATAAAACTGGAAACTGCTTTTTATGTTTAATGCTTAATGGTTAACAGGCTTAAAATCAGTAAGCAAACTGATTAGGTCCCTACTTCTAAGTTTTTAAAAAATAAGTTTGCATGTCTCTTGTGTTCTGATATTCACCTATACATCATGTCTTAGGGTCCCATTTAATAATACTACCCTTGTTTGTGTTTGAGTCGTGCTGTTTACATGCTTTATCTGCGGAGGTAAACCTGAGCCTCTTATTTGCTCCTTCCTGCTTTTATTTGCTGAAGTCCTATGTTTTCTTGCTTATCGCCTTAGTATTTTCTCCTTCAAACCATAGGGGTTTGTCTAGAATTGCCTATAGGTAGAGGCCCTCATTTCCTATAGGACCATTAAGAAGCGATGGGTAACAGCACACATAGAGATTGCTAAATAACATTCACTTAATAACCTCTAAGGGAAGGGAAGGGTAGATATGGATATGATGACTACGCATTAATGTCACGTGTAGCCTCTCATTGAGGAGTGTTTACCGGACACTGCGTGGGGTGATCATGTAGGCTAACCAACCTAGGACCCCTTCTTCCCAAAAGCCTTTGTCTTATTATTTGAGCCGTACAATGTCCAATATTCTTTATTTGCAATTATGTGTTTCAACTACTTATTTGTTAAAGGACTATTCATAAGTATAATTTCGGCCAGGACCCACCGTTGTGGACCAAGAGGGATGCCTAACACCTTCCCCTCAAGGTTATTTCGAGCCCTTACCCTAAATCTCTGGTAATGCAAACTAGTCTAAGAGTTAACCGCTCTAGATGCCCTACCGCACCATAATCCGTCAGGTGGAGACACTTCAAATACCCAATTCCCAAAAGGAAAAGAGTTGTTCTCCCATAAAATGTTAAAACCCAGACATTCTCCGCGATGAAAAAAAAGGGGGCATAACAGTCCTTCCCAATTCGGGCCTACTTTCCCTTCATTTGGGTCTCGAGTATAGAGGGTGACTTTCCTTAGAACTAATTCCCCTATTCCAAAGTGGGGAAGGTTTGTTCTTCTATTGTAATATCTCTCGATTCTTTGCTTCTGTGTAGCCATCCGAACGAGTGCAGTTTCTCATTTTCATCTAATAATTCGAAGCTAGTATTCATAGCCTCGTGATTTGAGTCCTCCGTTGCATGTCAATATCTGATGCTAGGTTCCCCGACCTCAATAGTAATTAAGGCCTAGGAGCCATATACTAAGGAGAATAGGGTTGCCCCCGTGCTGGACTTTGATATCGTTCGATACGCCCAAAGAACTTCGGGTAAAACTTCTTTCCATTTCCCTTTGGCGTCGTTCAACCTTTTCTTTAAGTTTTGAATGATAGTCTTGTTTGTCGATTCAGCTTGTCCGTTCCCACTCGGGCGATACGGCATTGATAAGATCCTTTTTATTTTGTGTTCTTTGAGGAATGTCATTACTTTGCTATCAATGAACTACTTTTCGTTGTTGTATACAATTTCGGCAGGTATCCTGAATCTACACACGATGTGATCCCAAATGAAGTCTATAACTTATTTTTGTTTGACCTTCTCGAAGGCCTGTACTTCCACCCATTTATAAAAGTAGTTAGTTATAAAAAAAATAAATTTAGCTTTACCTGGGGCCCTTAGTAGTGGGCCGACGATTTCCATTCCCCATTTCTTGAATGGCCATGGGGACAGGACTGAATGAAGTTGCTCTCCGGGATGATGAATCATCGGTACAAACCTTTGATATTTATCACATTTTCGAACAAACTGTTTAGTGTCTTTTTCCATGTTATCCCACTACTACCCTGCTCTAATGATTTTTCAAATCAAGGACTCAGCGCTAGAGTGGTTTCTACAAGTGCCTTCGTGGATCTTCCATAAAACATAATCGGTGTCCCCAAGACCTAAACATACCGCCAATGGTTTATCGAACGTCCTTCTGTATAACGTTCTATCTTCATCCAATGTGAACCGAGAAGCTTTGGTTCGTAGGGGCCTCGACTCTTTATGGTCTGATGGTAGTTTTACATTTTCTAAATATTCAATATATTTATTCCTCCAATCCCAAGTCAAACTTGTATAATTTATCTCTACATGACCCTCCTCGACCACAGATCTCGATAATTGAACGACTGTCCCTGGGATAATATCATCTTCCTCAACTGATGATCCAAAATTTGCAAGTGCATCCGCTTCACTATTTTGTTCTCGAGGTACGTGGTCTAGAGTCCACTCCGTGAAGTGATGCAAAGCTACCTGTAGCTTGTAAAAATACCTTTACATCATGTCATCTCGAACTTCGAAGCTTTTGTTACTTGGTTCACCACCAATAAAGAGTCGTATTTAGCTTCAATGACTTTTTCCCCTATGCTTTTAGCTAGCTCGAGACCTGCAATCTCGGCTTCATTGTTAGTCAATCTAGAAGTTTTGATAGATTGCCTAATAATATTACCTGTGGGTGGCTTCAAAACGATGCCAAGCCCGAACCCTTTCAAATTCAAGGAACCATCTGCGAAGAGGGTCCATAACCCCGATGATGTATCCGATTTTAGTAGAAGTTCCTTTTCCACTTAGGGTACGAGGTTTGGTGTAAAATCGGCCACAAAGTCTGCTAAAATTTGGGACTTGATAGCCGTTCGGGGTTGATATTCGATATCGTACCCGCCAAGTTCGATGACCCATTTGGCCAATCGGCCTGATAATTTGAGCATGTGCAAAAATTTCGGAGTGGATAAGTGGTTATCACACATATGGGGTGACACTTAAAATATGGTTTTAATTTTCTAGATGCACTTATTAATGCATGTGCCAATTTCTCTAAGTGTGTCACGACCCTAAACCCGGACCCGCTCGTGATGACACCTCTCGTGAAGACAAGGCCAACCGACACAGTCCCATTCCAATCTTAAGCAATAACATAATAAGTATTAAGTCGTAAACATGACAAAATCTGAAAAAATAAGCAACTAACAGTATAATTTGCGTAAAAACAAACCCAACACAGCCCGACATCGGGGTGTCACTAGTCATGAGCATCAACTAAGGTCCGAATACAACTAGAGTCAAAAATGCACTACATACAGTCTAATGAAATCGAGAGGGAGAAAAGCAGTGTTGCCGACGCTGGGCAGCTACCTTGCTAAACTCCGATGACTCTGCCTCTGAGCAACCAATACCCGCTACCGGGTTCAGAAATACCTGAATCTGCACACAAGGTGCAGGGAATAAAGGGAGTACTTCCAACTCAGTGAGTAATAAAAATAAATGAAGAGTGAGTAATATAAAACTACGTAATGCACAACATTAAGCTAAAGAGGCATAGCAAAATCGGTAGATATAACTAAGCAGTGAAATCTCATAAACCTTCTTAAACAACTAAACAATATCACGAAAACAACTAATAAGTAAACACATAATAACTACCCCTCAGGCACAATAATAACAGAATCAGCCCCTCGGGCAATGTCACAGAACAATACTAGCCCCTCGGGCTATATCTCATATCACAATGGGTACACACGCTTACTGGGGGTGTGCAAACTCCGGGAGGGGCCCCTTACGGCCCAAGCGCAATAGCAAGCCATCTCTTGGCATAACCAATCTGGCCCTCGGCCTCACATACTAAATAGAATCATCACACTGGGTACCCACTCACTGGGGGTGTACAGACTCCTAGAGGGGCCCTTTACGGCCCAAGCGCATAATCAAGTTATCTCGTGGCATCATAAATAGGCTCTCGGCCTCATATCAATCTCAATCCACCTCGTGGCGTACAATCTCAGGCCCTCGGCCTCATTAGCATAATCACAAGCCACCTCGTGGTGTACAATCTCAGGCCCTCGGCCTCATTATCATAATCAGTATATCACTATTATGGCGTGCAACCCAACCTAAAAGTATCCTCACAATACAGGACCTCGGCCTTACCCGGTCAGAATCTCATAAGCCCCTCGGGCCACAATAAACTTTGAAGCTCATCTCAAATTCCTTTGAAAATATCATTTAATGTGTTTAAAACAGAGTAATACAACTGAGTCTTTAAAATAGTAAAATATAGTATGACTGATCACCAGTATGAAATCAATCAGTACAGAAAAATATCATTTAAAAATCCCCTAAGGGTTCAAACAGCTGGCACGAAGCCCACATATGGCGTTTAGCCCAAAATATAATAATATCAAGTAATTAACTATCAAATACACAGTAAAATAATCATTCGGGCAGGACTAAGTCACAATCCCCAATGGTGCTCTACCCCACGCTCGTCATCTAGCGTGTAAGTCACCTCAACATAGCCGCACGCTGTGAAATTCCGGGGTTTCATACCCTCAAGACAGCATTTAAAATCATTACTCACCTCGAACTAGCCCGAAAAGCTACTTTGCAACATGCTTGTCTCTCGAATCAACTTTTGAGTGCTGTCAAGTTCAGATTTTTATCATCAAACTATGCAAAACGAATGAATTCCAATTGAAAACTATCGATTTTAAGCACAAAATCCGAAATGAGTCAAAACCCGTCCCTCGGTCCCACATCCCAGAACTGGACAAACTTTATACCAAAATGTTATTCATCATTTCACGAGTCCGTACATATAAAGAACTTGAAAATCGGAGTTCGTTTGGCCTCTCAAATCATCCCTGGAAGGTCTCATAATCTCAAGCCCTAACTCCACCTTTTTCTACTGATTTTCATGAATTAAACACTGATAATTTGTTCTTTAATCACAAATAATCGAGTTTTAGGGTCCAAAATCCTTACCTCAATGAAGAACAGTGATTTTCTCTCTTCAAAATCACCTCAAAGCTCTATTTCCCGTTCAAAAATGGTGAATGAGGGTTCAAAGTCGCGGAATAGGTCTTTAAAACATTCTGCCCAGCTACTATATTTCCTTCACTGGGATAGCGGATAAAGCCACACAATCGCGAAGAAAAAAATGCTGACTCCCCCATTTTACCTTACGTGATCGCACAAAACAACACGCGATCGCGAAGCCTTAGAACTCAAAACTATGCGATCGTAACCGGGCTCATACGAACGCGAAGATACGCCATATAGACCTACGCGATCGCAACACACTCCATGCGATCGCGTAAGGAAACTCTGCCTCATCCCTCAATGAAGGCTACGCGATCGCAATCCTATATATGGGATCGCATAGAACAAAAAGTCTGCAACAGACCTAAAGCAAAATCTGCAACACCTCAATATGCAATTTCAGCCGTTTAATCACCCTGAAACTCACCCGAGGCCCCCGGGGACCTTATTTAAAGGCACCAATATACCCCAAAACCTCATTAAAACTTGTTTCAACCTTCGGAATGCTCAAAACAACATCAAAACACCAAATTCACATCGCATTCAAGCCTAAGAATTTCAAGAACTTTCAAATTACAATTTTGATCAAAAACCGAATCAAACCACGTTCGAATGACCTGAAATTTTGCACACATATCCCAAATGACATAACGAATCTACTGCAACTTCCGGAATTCCATTCCGACCCCTATATCAAAATCCACCTATCAACCGAAAACGTTAAAAACTCAATTTCGCCAATTCAAGCCTAAATCTACTCCGAACCTCCAAAACACATTCCAATCACGCTCCTAAGTCCCAAATCACCTAACGGAGCTAACCAAATCATAAAAATTCCAATCTGAGATCATATATTAACATGTCAAATCTTGGTCAAACCTTTCAAATTTCAAGCTTCAAACTGAGAACTGTTCTTTCAAATTCATTCTGATTATCTTGAAAATCAAAACCAATAATTTATATAAGTCATATTAGACTTCACGGGGTGAGTCATGCCCGAGAACTAGAGAGAAAAGTGCAAAAGCTCAAAATGACATGTCGGGTCGTTACATCCTTCCCCACTTAAACATACATTCATCCTCGAACGTGCCCAGAGTTGTTCAAAAGCCAACCAATCGATGAATAGCCTTACCATGAATATACCCGGGGGTGATCCCACGTCACCCTATCTCATATATGTCTGATAACACATTGTAACTGAAATTTCATAATCCAATCTATCCCATAAACCATGGAACCACATTTCCACTTCTGAAATCACCAATACGATGAGAATCTCACATTTATACTGTGAATAAGTTCGAACAAGCTGTAACAAACCATATCTGTAAAACTCAGGTGCAAATTACAGGATATACCACATAACTCAAACACTGGTAGCGATGAATTCTAGTCACAGCAGCTGCACACAACAACCAAATATCGATAGAACACCTCTTATCAACTAAAGTCTCATTCCGTCACTTTCATATACTGCCAATGATAAATGAAACAGGCAATAAGCTATAACTATTTCTTAAATAGCCACTTCTCCGTTGGCAAAGACCATAGCAACTTCTGAGCCAAACCCCGATATTATCCTTCCAACATGCTGAAATCGAATCAGTTTGTACTCTTTTCAGATCCCGACGATCTCATCTAATCCAACACCACTACTCTGGTGACATGACACATCAATACAATCTAAGGTCACAACTCGTGCAATCTGTGCACCAATAGATAGCAATCTCAATGTACTCCAATCATGAAGACGACTCAAACGAAAGGGTTGTACTACCAACTCACCATTACCACCACAACAAAATGTTGAGAGCCCATCATACATTGTAGAAACAGAATGCACGAATCTAACCCAAAGGGTCATAACTCCTCTACAATGCGCAACCCTATCCAAACACTGGTCCACATGAAACACCTTAAGTCACTATGCCCGAAATCGACAACCACGCGTAATTTGATGTCTGGAACCAAAGCAAATCATCATACTCACGGTGAAGCAAATAACATACACCACACAAACCCTAAAGGACATAACTAATACTCTATTCACCGAGCAACACCCAATTACTCTTCCCGCTCAACTTTCGCTATGAAACCCTAATAGAACCGCACCATGTGTGCCTATAACCAACAAATCATAACACCTCGCAACATAAGAAAGGCAACTCATAGATCTCCCTAAATTACTGATAAGCTCAATAACAATCGAATCAACACATCCCTCAACGTTACAACTCGGAGCCAACCAAGCCAACTCAAGTTAGAACACACATTCACATTGGCCTGCCAATGGACCCCTTATCAAGGAGTGCCTGAAGCTTCTCCTTCAACTCCTTTAACTTATCCGGTGCCATATGATACGATGCCTAGCACCAAATCAATACCGAAATCGACAAACCTGTCTAGCAACATGCCTGGCAGCAGGGAACACATCCGGAAAATCCCTCACCACCGGAACTGAATCATGGTAAGAGTCTCTATACTACCATCCATCACGAAAGTCCAAATAAGAAAGACAATCCTTCATATCCATCCACTGGGTCTTCGAAATATAAAACCACCCTACTACGAACATCAAATCCATCGAACCTTGCCACTAAATCTGTGGCATTCCCGGCATAGCCAATATCATCGCTTTAGCACACTAGTCCAGAATAAAACGAGATGAACACAACCACTTCATACCCAATATTACATCAAAATATAATAAACCAAGCAGCAAAAGATCTATTTGAGTCTCTAAACCCCGATAGTCATTACACAGTGCCAATGAATACGACCCACAACCACAATATAACCTGTTTATGAGAACTCCCAGTCTCCAACTCCATATAGCACACAAATCACCATACCCGATCCTAATTCCGCTGTCCGAAAATACAATACACCTCTAATACCCAATCATCCATGAAAGGTACTCCTATAATTCTTTTGTGCCACTAAGCAAACTCGAATATCAGTAGTCGATTCAACAAGAAAGCGCCACAATACTACCGAAGTACCATCAACTTAATCACATTGCCTTTTTCTAAAACATATACCTTTGTCAAATCACCCCAATTAGCAATACCATTCCCTTAATCATCTAAAGATCAATTCCCTAATCATTTGAAGCTCTTTTCTCTAGTTATCTAAAGCTCATTTCTCGAATTATCTAAATTTGCCCGCTGTCTATGAGTTTTATGACCTTCCTTTCAAAACTGAACCATAACCTTACACACGCAAATCTCAATCCTCCATAACATACCGCATATACAATACCATCTTAGGATAACATGATAACTTCATCTCCCTTTCGAGCCACAAATATCTATGTACTCAACTAGTCAAGAACTTTCCATTGATCCCACATAGAAGAAAAATCACTACACATCATATGCTTCTTACGCTCACCGAAAATATACACCTCTAACCGTGGTAGAAACCACCAAGAACTCTTCGTATTCCACTTGAACATAACTAAACCGTCAGGACTGAATCCTTATGACTACCAGGCTGCGCAGGCCATTAAGACCCAAGAGCATTGTCGCGAAACACCTGTATAAACTCATTACCTTATAAGCATCCAAAGAACTAATCATATCCTTACCATATCAATTTGGCCTACTACCAAGCTATCCCATCTATTCGAGTTTCCTTCTAATTTACCTTCAATATGATACTCCTTCTTGCTATAACACCACAGTTCCTCAACCCAGACTCACCACACGAGACCCAAACATAATACCACACAGTCTAAGGCTCACAACCCGCTGAATTCTCTTTCAAATGTTCCCAAAAGCACCACATTAAGAATACCTACCCTAAAAAGACTTCCTACGAATCTGAAGACATTACTTTCCTAATACTGATGTATAGAATCCCATAATTGATACAAAAATAACTCAAGTCTTGACATCCTCTAGCGCAAACCTCAGTTTCTAGCCAAATTATACACCTGAAAATCTCCAATTATTACATATAAAACCCAGAACGCATTAGAACCATTCTTTAGAGTCATCCACTCTACCCATACTACAATTAGCCTGATTAAAAAAATCGAACAACTTGCGCCACATTAGCACTTTTGACACTGCAGCATATAACCTTACCTTGATACAACCAAGCCATTTTCTTTCCAATGCACCGAGCATTCTTTGTCAACAACAACTCGAGACATTCTGTGATTCTCAAACACCTATGAAGCATGATATAACCTTACCTTAGTCGAAAATTTTCCTTTACTCGAGCCATCCTTGGGCTCAATCTCCGCAAACCATAACTATTTCACCAGCACTCTTCAAACTGGAACCAACATAGCACAAAACCGTATAATCAGCAAATCAATAGCAAACTCCCCTCACTTGGCTCGAAGCCAAGGATCAAAACACACACCATAACTCATAACGCATATACTTTATTCCTGCCATAATACCATAGTGAGATTAACTCAATCCTTCATAAGCTCATGGAACACAGACCATCTGGTACTTCATATCTTCTGCAAATCTCGCATTTACTCTCGTAACAATTAAACCCATTCCCTTAAGCAATCCAGATTCAACTTACAATATATATCTTTCACTTGAAATTGAGATCTTCTAACAGACAACATAAGGATCGCACAAACTCAGAACATTCCCCAGGAGATTGCCCGCCTGCTTTGGCTTAAACTGGCATTTCTGTATACCTTTCACTGTCATATTCATCGCACAGTCACTTAATCTTCCTGAGTCTAAACTCATACCGCAATATAAAATTTACTTTAATTCCAATTAGGAACATAAAAAAAATTCTTCACACACCCATAACTCGGGGCTATACATCTAATCACCATGGAAATCAAACACATAATAGTTTATCTATCCTCTAGTAGACCCTCCTCGTCGCTTCAAAATCATATGAACACATCTTGCAGTCATAACATACTCATCGCATAGCCATCCAGCCATCACTTCTACTAATAGGGGTACTACTGAATATATAAGTTCAAAAACATAGCTCACATAATCAGCACCTCGGTGCTCAAGCTATAGGTAAAAATCCGGCCTAAAGTCTTCTAAACTGTCCCAATATTAACACACAGAGATCACATCTCGCCCCTTGATCAGGGATCACAAGCCATCGATGCACATCTGATACTGAGCACTCGTTCACGTATATGAATACGTGGGAGGAATTCAAGGAGTTATATTTCAATCTGAATCAAGGACGCACGATAAGAATTTCAAGAATGTGAAGTTTACCTAAAGATTCTGCAGCCTCTCGAGGATAAATACAGACGTCTCAGTACCGATCCGCGAGACTCTACTAAACCTGATCATAAGACCTATGCAACCTAGGCTCTGATACCAACTTGTCACGACCCTAAACCCGGACCCGATCGTGATGGCACCTCTCGTGAAGACAAGGCCTGCCGACACAATCCCATTCCAATTATAAGCAGTAACATAATAAGAATTAAGTTGTAAACATGACAAAATCTCAAAAATGAGCAGCTAACAGTATAATTTACGAAAAAACAAACCAACACAACCCGACATCGGGGTGTCACTAGTTATGAGCATCTACTAAGGTCCGAATACAACTAGAGTCAAAAATGCACTAGATACAGTCTAATGAAATCGAGAGGGAGAAAAGCAGTGATGCGAACATCGGGCAGCTATCTTGCTAAACTCTGATGACTCTGCCTCTGAGCAACTAATACCCGCTACCGGGTTCAGAAATACATGAATCTGCACACAAGATGCAGGGAATAAAGTGAGTACTTCCAACTCAGTGAGTAATAAAAATAAATAAAAACTGAGTAATATAAAACCACGTAAGGCACAACATTAAGCTAAAGAGGCATAGCAAAATCAGTAGATATAATTAAGCAGTGAAATCTAATAAACCTTCTTAAATAGCTAAACAATATACAGGAAAACAACTAATAAGTAAACACATAATAACTGCCCCTTAGGCACAGTAACAACAGAATCAGCCCCTCGGCCAATGTCACATAACAATACCAGTCCTTCGGGCTATATCCCATATCACAATGGGTTCCCGCGCTCACTGGGAGTGTACAGACTCCGGAAGAGTCCCCCTACGGCCCAAGCACAATAAAAATCCATCTCGTGGCATAACCAATCCGGCCCTCGGCCTCACATAATAAACAGAATCATCACATTGGGTACCCGCGCTCACTGGGGGTTTACAGACTCCTAGAGGGTCCCCTTACGGCCCAAGCGCATAATCAAGCCATCTCGTGGCATCATAAACATGCTCTCGGCCTCATATCAATCTCAAGCTACCTCGTGGCGTACAATCTCAGGCCCTCGGCCTCATTAGCATAATCACAAGACACCTCGTGGTGTACAATCTTAGGCCCTCAGCTTCATTATCATAATCGGTATATCACTACTGCGGCATGTAGCCCAACCTGAAAGTATCCTCACAATAAGGGCCCTCGGCCCAATCAGAATCTCATAAGCCCTTTGGACTATAGTAAAATATGAAGCTCAGCTCAAATACCTTTGAAAATATCATTTAATGTTTTTAAAATAGAGTAATACAGCTGAGTCTCTAAAATAGTAAAATATAGTATGACTGAGCACCAGTATGAAATCAATCAGTGAGGAAAAATATCATTTAAAAATCCCCTAAGGGTTCAAACAGCTGGCACGAAGCCCACACATGGCGTTTAGCCCAAAATATAATATGAAATAATTAACTATATAATACGCAGTAAAATAATCATTCAGGCTGGACTAAGTCACAATCCCCAACGGTTCTCTACCCCACGCTCGTCATCTAGCATGTAAGTCACCTCAACATAGCCGCACGCTGTGAAATTTCGGGGTTTCATACCCTCAGGACAGCATTTAAAATCATTACTCACCTCGAACTAGCCCGAAAAGCTACTTTGCAACATGCTTTCCTCTCGAATCAACTTTCGAGTGCTCCAAATCTGCTAAGTCCAGATTTTTATCAAAAAATTATGCTAAACGAATGAATTCCAATTGAAAAATATCGATTTTAAGCACAAAACCCGAAATCAGTCAAAACTCGTCCCCCAATCCCGCATCCCGGAACTGGACAAACTTTATACCAAAATATTCTTCATCATTTCACTAGTTTGTACATATAAAGAACTTGAAAACCGGAGTCTGTTTGACCCCTAAAATCATCCCTGGAAGGTCTCATAATCTCAAGCCCTAACTCCACCTTTTTTTTACTGATTTTCATGAATTAAACACTGATATTTTGTTCTTTAATAACAAATAATCAAGTTTTAGGGTCCAAAATCCTTACCTCAATGAAGAACAGTGATTTCCTCTCTTCAAAATCGCCTCAAAACTCTATTTCCCGTTCAAAAATGCTGAATGAGAGTTCAAAGTCACGGAACAGGTCTTTAAAACATTCTGCCCAGCTATTATATTTTCTTCACTATGATCGCGGATAAAGTCACGCGATCGCGAAGCACAAAATGTTGACTCCTCAATTTTACCTTACGCGATCGCGAAGCCCTAGAACTCAAAACTATGTGATTGCAACTGGGCTCACGCGAATGCGTAGATATGCCACACAGACCTACTCAATCGCATCACATTCCATGCGATCGCATAAGGAAACTCTGCCTCATCCCTCAACTAAGCCTACGCGATCGCATAGAACAAAAGGTCTGCAACAGACTTGAAGCAAAATCTGCAATACCTCAATATGCAATTTCATCTGTTTAATCACCCAAAACTCGCTCAAGGCCCCCGGGACCTCAACCAAAGGCACCAACATACCCCAAAACCTCATTCAAACTTGTTCCAACCTTTAGAATACTCAAAAAAAATATCAAAACACCAAATTCACATCGGATTCAAGCCTAAGATTTCAAGAACTTCCAAATTACGCTTTTGATCAAAAACCCAATCAAACCACATTCGAATGACCTGGAATTTTGCACACATCCCAAATGACATAACAAAGCTACTGCAACTTCCGGAATTCCATTCCGACCCCTATATCAAAATCTCACCTATCAACCGAAAATGCCAAAAACTCAATCTCGCCAATTCAAGGCTAAATCTACTCCAGACCTCCAAAACATATTCCGATCACGCTCCTAAGTCCCAAATCACCTAACAGAGCTAACCAAATCATAAAAATTCCAATCCGAGATCATATATTAACAAGTCAATTCTTGGTCAAACCTTTTAAATTTTAAGCTTCAAACTGAGAACTGTTCTTCCAAATTCATTTTGATCATCCTGAAATCCAAAACCAACAATTTACATAAGTCATAATACACTTTACTGGGAGATTCATGCCTAAGAACTGGCGAGCAAAGTGCAAGTGCTCAAAATGACCGATTGGGTCGTTACAAAGTGTGGGTACCTAGTTTTAACATCTCCTAAGGTCCGACTTACGTAATAAATAGAAAACTGCGTAACTTTATATTCTCGAACTAGTACACCACTTACCGTTATTTCGAACACTGCCAAGTATAAGTACAGCTTCTCATCTACCTTCGGAGTGCAGAGCAGAGGTGGGCTCGATTAGTATCGCTTAAATTCCTCCAATGCTTGATGACATTCCGGGGTCCATGTGAAATCAATTTTCTTTTTTAGTATGAAAAAGAACATATGGCTTCGATCTGATGATCTCGAAATGAAACGGCCCAAGGCAGCTATCTGTCCGGTTAGCCTTTGTATGGCTTTCATACTATCTATAATGGTGATATCCTTGATGGCCTTAATCTTATCAGGGTTGATTTTGATTCCTTGATTTGATAACATGATGCCGAGAAATTTACCCAAGGCGACCCCGAAGACACATTTTTTGGGGTTAAGATTCATGTTGTACTTCCTCAAGATTTCGAATGTTTCCTGCATATGAGTCAAATGGTCCTCTATGTGCAGGGACTTAACTAACATGTCATCAAATATAAACTTCCACTGACTTACATATTTGTTCTTCGAATATCTTATTTACTAGCCATTGGTAAGTAGCTCCTCCATTTTTTAGGCCGAAGGGCAATACATTGTAACAGTATGTGCCATACTTGGTGATAAACGAGGTCTTCTCCTGGTCTTCTGATTTCATCTGAATCTGATTATACCTAAAATAGGCATCGAGAAAGATAAGGATCTTGTGGCCAGCCGTGGCATCAATCATGCGATCAATGTTAGGTAGTGAAAAAAAGTCTTTAGGGAATGCCTTGTTTAAATCCTTGTAATCTACGCACATTCTAAGTTTGTTCCCCTGTTTAGGGACTACGACTAGTTGGCTAACCATTCGGGGTACTTTACCTCCTGAATGGACCCTATTTTGAGAAGTTTAATTACCTCATCCATTGTTAATGCATGTTTCACCTCGGACTGGGGTCTTCTCTTTTGCTTCACTGGTTTGAACCTGGGGTCGAGGCTTAATCGGCGTGTTGTTATCTCCGGTGGGATCCCTGTCATGTCTGTTGTGCCGCCTTTTTTTCTCATCATGGAGAATGTTCGGGTTTCAAAATTTCATGGAGGAATAAATCTTTTACTTTGGGAATTGGGAATTTGAAGATTCGCCACGTAACGAATTATGGTGCGTTAGGACACCTTGAGCAATTAACTCATAAACTAGTTTGCAATACCAGAGATTTAGGGTAAGGGCTTGAAATAACTTTGAGGGGAAGGTTTTAGGCACCCCTCTCGGTCCACAATGGTGGGTCCCAGCCGAACTTATACTCATGTGAATTAGTGCTTTTAACAAATAAATAGTTTAAGCACATACTTGCAAGTAAATGCATGCTTTGACTCATGTATGATTCAAATAATGCAACAAAGGGAAAAGACCTGCAAAAGTGGCACATATATAAAGGAAAGTAAAATTTATTTTTTATAACGGGAGATGGAAAAGGGGGTCCTAGGTTGATTAGCCTAGAGGATCATACCCACACAATTTCCGGTAATTACTCCTTAATAAGGGGCTACACGTGGCATTAGCGCGTAGTCATCATATCCTTACTACCCAATTTCGTCCCCTTGGTCATAGCCTAAAGCGTTCTAGCAACCTTGAAAGATATCCTATGCTTGCACTACCTGATAGTATCCTAGGAAGCTCAAATATATTCAAGGATAAGGATGAATCTTTGGAATCTCAAAGAGGGCCTTTAACAAGATCTCAAGCTAAAAAGCTGCAAAACAAGGTCATTGGACTTCAGGAACGATCAAAGAAGTTGTTAGTTGAGAGGAAGAGCTTAAGGATAAAGTATATGAGTTATGTAGGTGTTATAATTATTTTATGGCCCAAATTCATGTCCAAGAAAAGGTGGATTAGATCTCCAAGAAATATCCTCTGTAGAAAGTCCAAATCAGGCCATTATCGGACAATTTTGGCATCTAAAATGTGTCCAGACTTGCAGCCCATGAATTCCTACATAAACCCACGTTATAATAGCATAAAAATGACTTACATGATGTCCAAGAAGGGTAAAATAACGTGCTATATATTGAGTGCAAGTTGGTGCCAAGTTGCTTGCAAATTTCCTTCAAGATTTTCAAGATTTCCAAGATTCTATCTAAGATTGGTTTGAGACTTATTCACATATATTTTAGGACTATATTTATTGCTTTCCTATTTATTCAAGGTTATATTTTCCTTTTCCTAATATTGTTGGAATTACTTTCCAAGAATGACTTGGTTTTTGCTTCCTAGTATTTTTCTTTTCCCAAGGTAGTTGGACTTGTTGTCCAAAGTAGTTTAGGACTTTATTTCCTTGTTTCTTAGGTAGAATTTCGTGACCCCCTCTATATAAAGGGGTATCTTCTTTATTTTTAGACTTAGATTATTCAGACTATTATCAATAAAAATTGTAAGATTTTTCGTGCACTCTTGTGTGTGGCTACTCTTGGATTTATTCTTCAAATTCCTAATAGGCCTACTTATAGGAGCAATCCCGAAGAAACAAAAGAATTTCAAAGACAATTAGAGGAGCTGATTGATAAAGGATTTGTAATAGAAAGTATGAGTCCTTGTTCAGTGCCCGTGCTTTTGGTGCCAAAGAAGGATGGCACTTGGAGGATGCGCGTGGACTGTCGTGCCATCAATAAAATAACGGTAAAGTATCGCTATCCTATTCCTCATTTAAATGATATGCTTGACCAATTGCATGATTCTCAAATATTCTCTAAAATTGATTTGAAGAGTGGATATCACCAAATTAGAATGAATTCTGGAGATGAGTGAAAAACTGCCTTTAAAACTAAATATGGATTGTATGAATGGTTAGTGATGTCATTCGGGTTAACTAATGCACCTAGTACATTCATGAGGTTAATGAACAATATCTTTAAAGATTTTCATGAAAAATTTATAGTTTTTTATTTTGATGATATTCTGATCTTTTCTAAATCTTTAGAAGAGCATGTCGAATATTTGAAATAAGTTTGTAATGTGCTTAGGGAGCAACAATTGTATGCAAATCTATCCAAGTGTACTTTTTGTGTGGATAAGGTAGTTTTCTTGGGTTTTATTGTGAGTTCTAGAGGTGTTGAGGTAGATGAAGATAAAATCAAAGCGATTAAAGATTGACCTACACATAAGAGCATTACTGAAATTAGAAGTTTTTATGGACTTGCTAGCTTTTATAGGTGATTTGTTAGAGATTTTAGTTCAATTGTTGCTCCTTTAACTAAAGTCATTAAGAAGGATAAGGTATTTAATTGGTGAAAAGAACAAGAGCATGAATTTAATATTTTAAAGGATAAATTATGTTCTACTTCGTTGTTACAATTACCTGATTTTAATAAGTCCTTTGAAATTGAATGTGATGCATCTGGTAGAGGTATTGGGGCTGTTTTAATGCAAGATTCTAAACCAATCGCTTATTTTAGTGAGAATTTGAATAGGGCTACATTTAATTATTATACTTATGATAAAGAATTGTATGCCTTGGTAAGGGCTCTTGCTACATTGCAGTATTATTTGTGGCCAAAGGAGTTTGTGATAAAAATTGACTATGAGTCCTTAAGATACTTGAAAAGCCAAGGTAAATTGAGTAGAAGACATGTCAAAATTCATTGAGATATTTTCTTATGTGATTAGCTACAAGCAAAGTAAAGACAATATAGTTGCTGATGCGCTTTCAAGAAAGGTGATAAGTTTAGGCTTATTGTTGTTCTTGTTATTCTAAAGGGTCGGGTTTCACAATCTATCTCTTGTTTTAATTCTCTACCAAAGGTGATTAGTTCTTTGTTATCTAATTGTTATTTTTAGGATTCAATTTCAAGAATAGACTTCTTGAATTCAAGAAATCTTTTCTTTAATTCAATCTATCTTTAATTTTCCGTCCTTTTTTTGTTTCTTTATTTTCTTTTAGCATCCGCACGTTTTTTGATTTTCTTGTTTTCTTTTAGTAATTCTTGAATCCCCTATTATGTTGTTATCAGGTGGTATCAGAACATAGGCTAATCAAGATTTCAATCTTGATAATCTTGGGAGGTTCTTGAGCAATAAAAAACAAAACAAAATAAAAAAAAAACAATCAGCCCTAACAGAAAAGTGTTATTGCTCATTATTATATCAAAATTCAAGTGTTATTTGATTTCCAAGTCAAGAAAAGAAATAAGAAAAGGAGATCCTAGTTCTATAAGATTAAGGTAACTTATTTCCTTATTCTCGTGAATTTGGAGCTTCTTAAATTCTTTCCGTTTTTTCCCCTAGCAACCAATTCATATTCTTGCTAGGTTTGGTCCATCACTTTTTTTTTCTTTTTCTAACTCCACAATTTATCACTAAGGGTTGTAACTAATAAGGTTTAATAATAAATTTAAAGATTAACGACCAAGAGTTGTTTTGAGTGGAAAAGCCAAGAGAGGTGAGAATATTAGAAGGAAAAAGCCAAATTTGAGATATACATATTTCTTCTAATCTTTGTTCAAGATGTTTCAAATAGATAGTTATGAAGAAAGGAGGCGAGCTATGACTCAACAATTTAAAAAGTCAAACTTATAACATGCTGAATGGTAGGAAGACAATGGTAAAGTTATTTTTCAAACAAGAGCTAAAGTGATGTCTGTGATTTGTGCCCTTAGAATTGATAAAGAGTTTGGCTATAACTCAATTAGCACTTATATGGTTGAGAAATTGAATTTTCCTTATGTTGAGCATATTGAAACCTACCTGTTGGGAGGAGTAAAGGTAGATAAAAGAGTGTTATTACTATTCTCTATTGGAAGGTATAAGAAGGTGATTTGGTGTGATATGATTTTCATGAATAATTATCATATCTTGTTGGTAAATCCATGGTATGACTATAGAAGAGCTTCATATAAAATAGATACAATTTTGAGGTTAACGGGAGGAAACTCATTCTTGGACCTTTGACTCCCCCACAAATTTGTGAAGATGAAAAGACTGTTAAAGAAAATATGAAAAAGTATGAGAGAGAAAAGAATGAGAGGAGTAAGGGAGTTCATTTTGACATCCCAAGAGAGGAAAAAGGAGAGGTTGTGTTGAGTGAAGAGAATGGGATGTCAAGTGAGAAAAATAGTGAGCTCGAGGGAAAAGAAAAGAGGAAAGACAATGAGATAACAAAAGTATGTAAGGTAGAGAGAGAAAAACATGAGGGTTTGAGTGAAGAAAAAAAAGAAAACTTTAGTGAGAGAAAAGAGGCCAAGGGTGAGGAAAAAGTTAGTCTTGAGATAAAAGCCAAAGAGAGTGTAAGCAAGAAAACATGTTCTTTACTTCCTAATCCATTAACTCTTTCTTGTTTTAGTTCTTGTGTTTTTGTGCAGCCATATGTTGAAAGACCATCTAAAATGATGGGTGAGGCGCAAGAGATGGTGGCAAATGATCATATTGGATTCCGGCATGAATTTGGCGATATCTATTCTTGGATGGTGGAAGATAAAAGCTTGGTTAACTTCTTTGTTGTTGAATTTTTTGACTCTTTTGATCCTTATTTACAGGTTTATAACATGGAGTTGCCTAAAGACATTGCAAAGTTAGAGTCATTGCATAAAAGAATAAAAGGTGATGTTGTTCCATTAGTAAATAAGTCCAAGCATGGTATGTATAATTGGTTTATTCGATTTCTTGGGCTTTCTAGAACACCTAAGATATTTTTTAAGGTAATGAATTATACTCTTATTTCTTGTGTTGGTGACTTTATAATTTTTGTGGATGATGATATTTTAATGCATATCAAGTCATTAACTGTAATATCTAAGTCCAAGTGCAAGAGTAATTTTCTTCCTTTTGAAATTGAGTATGACATAGATAATATATGTTCGAACTTAGTGGAAAAAGGCATGAAATTTATAAGAAGAGGCTTCGAAATGAGTTTTCATGTGATAACTTGCTAGAATGTGAGTTTTGTTGTGTGATCGGAAGTCATTCTTCTAGTCATGTTTATTGTGAGCATGTAAAAGTATTTGATACTAGTAAAGATGCTATGCATGATTATTGTGAGGTTAGTGATCAAATACACTTTCATGAGCTTAACTATGATTACTTCTGTGACGCTTTGAGCAACTGTTTAGAATCCTTTGATATTGAGAATATTATCTCGGAAAGTTGTCATCATGAGCTTGAATGTATTGAAACTTTTATTTTGGAAACTATGGGTTCTCTAACCTTCTTGAGAATTTATGTGCTTCTTTGAATAGCTTATATGTAGAAGAATCCATGAAATTTGTAATTGATACTTGGTTGTATCATAAAAGTGTCTTATTTGATATATGTGGTAGAGATACTTGTTTTAAATGGACGCGTGATCAATCTTTTGTAATTTCATTATCATGCACATTTTTTGACTATTTTAAGAGAGGTTTTTATGGGACAAATTTAAGTAGGCATAAATTTTATTGGGAGGATGATGTCCATATGATTTATAAAGGATTATTTATTATTAGGATTAATTGGGTTAAGTGGATACATGGTCACTATCTTGTTTTATTTTTACCATTTTTTCATATTTGTGGATGCCATTTACCACTTCATGTCTTCGTTTTCTTGCAAGGTCAAAATTCAAGGACGAATTTTCTTCAAGAAGAGGGGAATGATATAATTCTAGGAAGCTCAAATTTATTCAAGGACAAGGATGAAGCTTTGGAATCTCAAAGAGGGCCTTTAACAAGATCTCAAGCTAAAAAGTTGCAAAACAAGGTCATTGGATTTCAAGAATGATCAAAGAAGTTGTTAGTTAAGAGGAAGAGCTTAAGGATAAAGTATATGAGTTATCTAGGTATTATAATTATTTTATGGCCATGTCCAAGAAGAGGTGGATTAGATCCCAAGAAATATCCTCTGAAGAAAGTCCAAATCAGGCCACTGTTGGACAATTTTGGCATATAAAATGTGTCCAAACTTGAAGCCCATTAAGTCCTACATAAAACCACATTTTAATATCATAATAAGGACTTACTTGATGTCCAAGAAGGGTAAAGAAGGCGTGCTAGATGTTGAGTGCAAGTTGGTGCCAAGTTGCTTGCAAATTTCCTCCAAGATTTCCAAGATTCAATCCAAGATTGGTTTGAGACTTATTCCCATATATTTTAGGACTATATTTATTTATTTCCTAGTTAGTTAAGTTTATATTTTCTTTTTCCTAAGATTGTTGGAATTACTTTCCAAGAATGACTTGATTTTAGCTTCCTAGTATTTTTTTTTCCAAGGTAGTTGGACTTGTCATCCAAAGTAGTTTAGGACTTTATTTCCTTGTTTCTTAGGTAGAATTTCGTGACCCCCTCTACATAAAGGGGTATCTTCTTTGTTTTTAGACTTAGATTATTCAGACTATTATCAATAAAAATTGTGAAATTTTTCTTGCACTCTTGTGTGTGGTTAATCATGAATTTATTCTTCAACCTTCAAGACTCAACTTAAGGTGGTAAGATTAAACTCTTTCAAAATCTTAGATCAATTCTAGGAATTCAAGAAAGGTGATAAGTTTAGGCTTATTGTTTTTCTTGTTATTCTAAAGGGTCGGTTTTCACAATCTATCTCTTGTTTTAATTCTCTACCAAAGGTGATTAGTTCTTTGTTAGCTAATTGTTGTTGTTAGGATTCAATTTCAAGAATAAACTTCTTGAATTCAAGAAATCCTTTCTTGAATTCAATCTATATTTAATTTTTTGTCCTTTTTCATTTCTTTATTTTCTTTTAGCGTCCACACGTTTCTTAATTTTTTTGTTTTCTTTTAGTAATTCTTGAATCCCCTATCATATTGTTATCACTACTTGTCCCTTCCTCGTGGCCCTGGAGGTATTTTAGGACCTCTACTTTTGGGTAGTTCTAGACCATTCTAAGGTATTTAAAGGAGAAAATTCTAAACATCAATAAAAAAAAAACAAGTAGGTCTGCACATAAGAGGGGACAATTAAAGGCTCATATTTAACTCCACAAACATAACAAGTAAGTGCACGTCTTAAACAATAGTTTCAAATATTTAATAAAAAAGAACCTTCAAACATGATATCTAGGTGAGCAGAAGTATACAGCATTGAATTAGGACTGAAGTGTCAAAGACCTATTTAGCGTGCCTACTGATTTTAGACATGTTGAATGTGAGCAATCTTTAAATAGCAAAGCTTAGTTTTTATGTTTGTAGGAATTTAATTTCCCTATAGGCTTGCCTAAACGTAGAACAGTGACGTCCTAAAAGCATGATATCTATATTGACTAGAAATGCAGTTGTGACGACCCGACCTGTCGTCGCGTAAATTACCGATCCATTTTCCTTATTTTCTGCTTCTTTATGCTTCATTATAAGTGTCTTGTGTGAACGAGTTGATTTGGATTGATTTTAGAAGGAAATGAGACACTTAGTCTCTTCAAGGAAGGCTTAGTTTGGAAAAGTCAACCGGATGTTGACTTATGTGATAGAGGAATCGGATATGATTTCTTATGATTCAATTATCTTCGGGAGATGATTTGTGATAAGTAGTGTGATCGTAAGTGGTTTTGGAGGTCCGGTGTAGAATTAGGCTTGAATTGGCGAAGTTAGTATTTTGGTAATTTCCGATTGGTAGGAGAGATTTTGATCCGAGGGTCAGAATGAAATTCTGAGATTTGTTGTAGCTTCGTTATGTGATTTGAGATGTGTGTGCAAAACTTCAGGTCATTCGGAGATTTTTGGTTGGGTTTTTTATCAAATGCGTGTTTCGAAAGTTTTAGAAGAAATTAGGCTTGTATCTGATGTAATTTGGTGGTTTTGGTATTGTTTGATGTGTTTTGATGATTGGAACAAGTTTTAATGATGTTATAGGATGTGTTGGTGCTTTTGGTTGAGGTCCCGGGGGCCTCGGGATAATTTCGGATGGCTAACGGGAAGATTTAAACTTGGAAAATATTGCAGAAATTTCATATCAGGTGTTGCAGATTTTAAGTCTTCGCGATTGAGTAGGTTGTGTCGCGTTCGTGGAGAGAAAACTTGGAAGGCAGGAAGAGTACTCTTCGCGTTCGCGGTCACGGAGTGCTGGAGAATTGTGCTTCGCGTTCGCAGTGGCAAGGTCGCGAACGCGTATGAGGAGTGGGAGCCCAGTAGAGGTCGTTCTTCGCGGTCACGTGCGATGGAATGCATTCGCGTGTGTGTGAGGTCTGAAGGTTCGTGTTTGCGGGTGGGGCACTACTTTCGCGAAGGGGTAATTTTGGTCAATGAATTTTTGTTCATCGCGAACGCGGGGATTTGACCGCGTTCGCGTAGAAGAAAATATCAGTTGGGCAGAAGGGTTTTTAAATTATTTCATCCACGAGATAAGTCATATTTTCACCATTGTTGAGCATCCTTGAGAGCTTTTTGACGGGAATTGAAGAGGGTTTCGATTGGGATTGATTGGAGGTGAGTCCCATGATCTAAAAATATGATTTAATTGTAGAATCAACCTAGAAATTTATAAAAACTTAACAAAAAGGGGACGAACTAGGGCTTGAGTTTTGATATTTCAAATTGGGTTTTGATGAGTCATTTGAGCTCAGATTTGGGAGTTCTTGGTATGTATGGAATCGTGGCGAGATAAGGAACCCGTTGATGTGAAAATTTCTGAGTTTCGAGAAGTGGGCTCGGGGCTTGGGTTTTGCTAATTTCGAGATTTTTGCAACTTTCGATTCTTTTCGATTGGGTTATGTTCCCTTAGCCTATTGTGACGTATTCATTATTGTTTTGGCCAGATTCGACGGGCAAGGAGGCCGATTTGCGAGGCAAGGGTATAGCGAGCTAGAGTTTTGGCCGGCTTGAGGTGAGTAATAGATGTAAATGATGTCCTGAGGGTTTGAAACCCCGGATTTGCACATCGTAGTGCTATATTGAGGTGACTTGCATGCCGGATAGCGAGCGTGGGGTAGATCACCATTGAGAATTGTGACTTGGTCCATCCCGATAGATGAATTTACTGCGTATTTGACTGAATTTCACTATTATCATTATAATTTGAGTTGATTGCCATATTTGGGATTTGTGCCAACTGATTGAATCCTTTAGGGATTGCTATTACTGGTTTCTTACCATTTTTACATATTATTGAACTCAGTCCTAGTAATTAATATTGTTTTTGCAAATTCAACCACCTTTTTACCAAACTTGAAACTTAATTAATATTTCTAATGAAGTTTGGGCTGAATACTTCTATATTATTGTTCCCGAGGGGCTTATGTGATTCTGCACTGAGTATGGGATCAGGCTGCGCGCCGCAGCGGTATTATATCGATAATGATATGAGGCCGAGATCCTAGTTGATACCATGAGATGGCTTTATATTACATTTGGGTCGTAAGGGGCCCCTCTCGGAGTTTGCACACCCCTAGTGAGCGTCGTCGACGATAAATAAATGGGATCGGGTTGCACGACGCAGCGGGTACTAGAGAGTACTGTACTATGTGTTGCATTTCATATTTGACTGTCATTTATATACGTATTTGTTGCAGTGTTCCATAATTGTTTCCATTGGTCACTGACTTTATACTACTTGGTCTAAATTGATGCATTTATAGATTACTTTGTGCCTATTCAGGAAATTTCTTATTCTCAGCCTTTATTTATGTTTATTACTCACTGGGTCGGACTACTCACATTACTCCCTGTACCTTGCGTACAGATCCAGGTGCATCTGAGGCTGGGTGAGGACTTCTCTACCGAGCAGCGCATATCCGGGAGTATCAAGGTAGCTACATGACGTCCGCAGTCCTGATCTTCCCCTCTATCTTATTGCTTCATTTTCGCATTTCTTTAGAACGATATGTAGTAGGTTGATACTCATGTATTAGAGGCTCAGATTTGCGACACCAGATTCTTCGGGCTGTGTAGTAGTATTGTTATTTGGGATTCCGCATGTTTTAACTCTATTTTAGATTTTTCAGTATTATGACTTAGTAATTTATCTATGTTAATTAATTCAGGAACTGTATAAAAATGGTTAAGGTTATTAAATTGGTCTGGCTTGCCTAGTAGTGTGTTGGGCGCCATCACGACCAGGGTTGAGGTCGTGACAATTTGGTATCAGAGCCTACGTTACTTGGTCTTGCGAGTCATGAGCCGGTTTAGTAGAGTCTCATAGATCGGTACGGAGACGTCTGTACTTATCCTCGGGAGGCTACAGAACCTTTAGGAAAACTTCACATTCTTAAAATTCTTGTTGTGCTGCTTTGTTGAACTGAGAACTAAACTTCTATTATTCTATTCTCTTACAGATGGTGAGGACACGAGCTACCGGACGTGGCGGATGACCACCAGTACCACCCTCTGAGGCTACCAGAGGTCGTGGACGCGATCGTGGTGGTGACAGAGGCAGAGTAGCCGGGGCAGCACCTGCTGATCCACCAGTTGCCCCAGCTCAGGATCAAGCTCCAGCTGTGGACACACCAGCAGCACCAGTTCAGGCACCAGCTATGCCTATCATGATTCCAGGTCTTCAGAAGGCCTTGGCACAGATATTATCAGTTTGCACTGGCCTGGCTCAGGCAGTTTCAGCCATCACAGCAGCAGTAGTAGCTACTTCGCAGGTTGGGGAAGGCAATCAGACCCCCGCTGCTCGCACACCTGAGCAGGTAGTGCAGGGACTACAGATACTAGAGGCACCTCCAGCTCAGCAGGTTGCACCAGTTCAGGGCTTCGTGGTTCCAGATATGCCAGATGATGAGTTGCGTCATCTCAAGAGGTTTGGTAGGCTCCAGCCTCCGACATTCAGTGGTGCTGAGGGCGAGGATGCCCAGGGTTTTCTTGATAGGTATCAGCGTATGCTCCGTACGGTGGGGATTCTTGAGTCGATTGGTGTGGCATTTATTACCTTTCAGTTCACGCGGGCTGCTCTTACTTGGTGGGAGGACTTTAAGATACGTAGGTCTGTCGGTGCAGCACCCCTTTCTTGGCAACAGTTCTCCGCTCTTTTCCTGGAGAAGTATGTACCTCAGTCCTACAGAGAGGAGTTATGTAGGCAGTTTGAGTGGTTGACGTAGGGGGATATGACCGTCACTCAGTACAAGATGAGGTTTTCACAGTTGGCCCGTCATGCTATTTGGATTGTTCCATCAGATCGTGAGAGGATCAGGAGATTTGTAGATGGCCTTAACTACCATCTCCAAATTCTGATGACTAGAGAGAGGGTATTGGGTGCTACGTTTGAGGAGGTGGTGGATATCGCTCGTGAGATCGAGTCAGTTCGCCGTCGGGAGCGAGAGGAGAGGGAAGCTAAGAGGCCTCGTGGATCTGGCAGTTACAGTGGTGCTCCTTCGAGGGCCACTTCCAGTATGGTAGAGGTCGTTATTTCAGGCCTGCTCAGTCGGCCCGTCCATAGTATCGTGGGGGATCTTCAGGTCGTGGTCATAATGGGCCCCAGCAAGGTTAGTCTTCACTCAGTGCCCTCCCAGCTCATAGTTCATCTCATGCCCCATCAGCTCAGGGTTCTTCTGCGTCGAGTGTATCAGTTAGTCACTCCAGTGTGAGGGTTTCCCTTCAGTCCCTATCTCTAGCACCGGGCAGTTGTTATGAGTGCGGAGAGTTTGGTCACCTGAGGAGGCAGTGCCCTCGACTTCGTGGCAGTCAGCATTAGCAGAGGGGTCAGCCCTCGACTTTTGCTCCAGTTACTTCACCACCCGCCCAGCCAGCTAGGGGTGGAGATCAGGCAGCCAGGGGTCGTCCCAAGGTGGAGGTCGATCCGGTGGTGGCCAGGCTCATTTTTATACTATGCCGGGCAGGACAGATGTCATTGCCTTAGACACTGTTATTACAGGTATTGTTTCAGTCTGCCACAGAGACGCCTCAATATTGTGAGCACGTGATTTTTGCCTCATACGAGAATTATTCCCAAATTTTCAAAATAAATAGTTTTGCATTGTGTGTGTGAATTTTTGTTATTTATTTGCATTTGTATACGCATGTTGTTTGTTTAAATTAATTAAAAATACAAAATATGGCATTATAGGACTCAATACTACATTTAGAAATTAATTAGCATTTTTGT
>MU732609.1:0-14625 GCA_026770625.1 Nicotiana glauca
CGAGCACGCACTCGTCACCTCACGTACACGGACTACAATCAACAGAGAAGACTCAAATCCTAAGGGGAAGTCCCCTACACAAGGTTAGGCAAGATACTTACCTCAAAACCGGCTAAAATCAACTAGCAACCACGTTCTTTCCACGAGTACTCGACTCCAAATGGCCCAAATCTATTCAATTAAATCACACATTGTAATTAATAGCTCAAGAAACTGATTCTACAATTTAATCCAAAGCTAAAGCGCGAAATTAGGTAAAATGACCAAAATGCCCGTCGGGCCAACGTCTCATAAAATTTCAAAATTTACATTTCCGGAATCCTTGTCTCGCCACGAGTCCGTACAGACCAAGAACTCCCAAATCGGACCACAAATGGCCCCTCAAATCCCAAATTTAAAGTTTTTGCTCCAAGCCCTAATTTCTTAGAATTTTGCTATGTTTTCATGAATTTCAAGGATGGTTCTTCAATAAAATCATTTATTTAACTCATAAAACTTACCTCCAATCGATACGCAGTCGAAACCCTCTTAATTCCTCGTCAAAAGCTCCCAAGCTTGCTAAAAATGGTGGATAATGAACCCAAGTCGCGGAACAAAATGACACTTTAAACCTTTCTGCCCAGGCCTATTTCCGCTTTTATGGTCCAAATGTCGCTTATGCGACTTCCGCTTATGTTGTTTTCCTCATTTTGCCCAGGACGGCTTCTGCGTTTAATAGTCCGCTTCTGCGGACTCGCATTTGCGAAAAATGTTCCGCTTCTGCGGAACCTCCCAAGCCATCCTCCTTTCGCTTCTGCGACCGCTTACCCGCTTCTGCGGACTCGCTTAAGCGAATAAAATTCCGCTTCTGCGGAGCTTGTTGGAATCTCACCATTTCACACCTGCGGAGATTATTCCACTTCTGCGAAGCCGCATCTGCGGTCTACCTTCCGCAGATGCGGAAATACCTGCTGCAACCAAAACCAGCAAACTTCCAAGCTCAAATTCTCTCGTTCAACCACCCGAATTCACCCCGAGGCCCTCGGGACCTCAACCAAAAATACCAATGCATATTAAAACGTTATTCAAACTTGTTCCAATCATCAAAACACTATTGTTAACCTAAAAATTGCCAAATCACGTCGGATTCAAGCCTAAGATTAACTAAAACTTTCGAAACTCACATTCGATCAAAAATCAAACCAAACGACGTCCGAATGACCTGAAAATTTGCAGACATATCCAAAATCACTTAATGAAGCTACTGCAACTCTCGGAATTTCATTCCGACCCTCGGATCAAAATCTCACCTATCAACCGGAAATTCTTCAAAAATTCAAACTTCGGCATTTCAAGCCTAAATGAGCTACAGACTTCCAAAATACATTCCAAACACGCTCCCAACCCCAAAATCACCTAACGGAGATAATGGAACCATCAGATTTCTATTCCAAGGTCGTCTTCACATTGTTCCGAATATGGACCATTCTTCAACTCTTAAGCTCCAATCTAGGGACTAAGTGTCTCAAAACACTCCGAATCCTAACACCGAACATCCCGGCAAAGTAGAATAGCAGAAATGAACTTAGGGAAAGTAGTTAATAGGGTATCGGGGCATGATTTCTAAAAACAACCGATCGGGTCGTTACAGATATGATGACCACGCGATAACACCACGTGTATAAATGGTTATCGGGTGTTGCATGGGGTGATCCATGCTATTTATAAACCTAGGACCCCCCTCCTTCTTTACTTGTTTATTTTCCTTCTTTCATATTTTTTTTAGATAAAAGCTATTAATTTTCAGTTCTTCAAACTCCTTCTTTTACTTCAATCCTTTAAAAAAAATCGCTTTTAGATATTTAATTTCCAGCACTGCTTTTCTCCAAACCTCTGCCTCTCTTACTTCTTTGTTTGATTATTTGTACCAATTATTTGACCCCATTTCTGCACTTATATATCCTTTAAACAATTATGATATCGCTTATTTCTAAACTTCAACATGCTTCTAACTTATGTACTTCCCTTGTTGCAATCATTATGTGAAAGCTGTCTTGTTTGCTTACTTGTTGTTTACATTCAAAGTCATAATTGTAGCATGGCCGGGAACCACACTAGTGCATCTTGGGGGTGCGTAACACCTTCCCCCCGAGATCATTTCAAGCCCTTACCCGTTCTCGTGTTCTTCTTCTCTTTTAATTTCTTAGTGTCCTAATGCACTTAATCATTAGATGGCGACTCTTCTAAATTGCAAACCCAATTCCTAAAAGGGAAAGAGTTGTCCGCCCAAATGTCATAAACCCGATTCCGCCTTAGAAGAAGGGGGCATCGACAGCAGGCAGATTTGTTCTATTATATCGCGTAAGAAGGTTTCCAATCATATAGGTTGAGAAGTCTTGAGCAGTGCAGTCGCATGGGTCTCCTTACGATCGTGTAGTAGAAAAGAGGGGCACGTAAGGTGGAGCAGTTGTTCTTCATGACCGCGTGAGGGAGTACGCGATCGCATAGGTCAGTGGGTTGCAGCTTCACAATCACGTGGGCAAGTGTGCGATCGCAGTGAGTAAAATTTGGATGCTGTGAGTTTGTTCTTCGTGATCGCGTGGGTGATCCCATGATCGCAGTGTATTAATGACCTGGGCAGTATTAAATAGCCAATCCGCGACCCTTCTTCATTTTTTCACAATTTGTGAACGAGATTGAAGCTTTTGAGAGGGATTCTTGAGGAATCCAAAAGGTAATCTCTTGAGGTAAGATTATTGATTTCATAACTCATTTATATGTGATTAAAGGCCTAATAAGGGGTGAAATAATGGGAAAAATCAGCGCAAAATGGGTAATTAGGGCTTGAAATTTTGGAGACCTTTGAGTGGGGATTTGAGGGGTCATTTGAGGTCCGATATTAATGTTCTTGATATGTATAGACTCGTGAGAGGATGAGGATTCTGTTGATGTAATTTTAATTGGATTCCGAGATCTGGGACCTGGGGCCGGGTTTGGCCAATTTCGGGATTTTTGAGTTAATTCGATTTTTTTCGCTTGGATTTTGTTCCTTTAGCGTGTATTAATGAGGTGTAACTGATTTTTGTTAGGTTTGGAGCAATTGGAGACTGATTCGAGAGGCAAAGGCACTGCGGGCTAGTGTTTGGACCGGATAGAGGTAAGTAATGATTGTAAACGTTGTCCTGAGGGCTTAAAACCCCGAATATCACATCGTTGTGCTATTTTGAGGTGACGCACACGCTAGAAGACGAGCATGGGGTCTTACACCGCTAGGGATTGTGAATTAGTCTATCCCATATGACTGTTTAATTGCGTATTTAAGTGAAAACTATTTGTTATCGTCATGTTTTGGGCTAAATGCTAGAAGACGAGCGTGGGGTCTTACACCGCTAGGGATTGTGAATTAGTCTATCCCATATGACTGTTTAATTGCGTATTTAAGTGAAAACTATTTGTTATCGTCATGTTTTGGGCTAAATGCTATGTTTGGGCCTCGTGCCAACTGTTTTGGACCCTAATGGGACATTTACTACTTTTCCTCACTGTTTTGACTTAATAATTGTACTCAGTCATGCTGCATTTTTATAATTTTCTAACTAAACTTATTTGCTAAATTTTGGCACTATAAAGATATTTGAGTTGAACGCCATGTTTTAGTAATTGTCCGAGTGACTTGTGAGGTTGATGGTTGAGAGAGGCCGAAGGCTTGATTGTGAGATTAATGACTGAGATAGACCGAGGGTCTGATTGTGAGGTTAATGACTGAGAGAGGCCGAGGGGCTGGTTGTGAAGATTATATATTTATGGATCGTGCAGCACGCTGCAGCAATATATGGATCGGGTTGCACGCCGCAACAATATATGGATCGGGATGCACTCCGCAGCGATATAACGCTTGGGCTATAGGAGCCCCTCCGAAGTCACCACACCCCTAGTGAGCATAGTCGACTATATATATGGACCGGGTTGCATGCCGCATCGGTTATTATATGGTACCTATTGAGTGTGAGCGCTGATTGATAAGAGTTGAGTCATGAGTAACGGGGAGGCTTGCTTGAGGGGCTATATATACATGTATATGAGTGATGCTTTGCCCGAGGGGCCTCTTTATAAACTTACTATTTTCCCTCCTCCTTAAAGTGAGTTTTTGTTGAATATGTTGATTTAATTACTGCTTTCACTCATCTTTAGACCGAGCCTCTATTGAAATGTTAAGCAAATATTTTTTAAAAACATTCCTTTGAATTGAAGATTTTACTAGGTATTTGGAATTTAGTCACCGATTTGGCTTTGTTACTTCCACTGAGATTTTTAAGTTACGAAATGGATATAATTTCTGTTTGCCCGAGGGGCTGTATACGAATTATGTTTTGGCCAAGGGGCCGATTATGATTTTCATCACTTTCACTATAATTTCACTGAACTTATACTAAAAACTGTTAGAAAGGCATTTTCAAAGGATTTTTCCCGAAATGGGAGTTGAACGAGGTAATTTTGGAAACAAGCGGTATTCTCTGAGGTGCCATGATGTGGTTTGCATGATTTCTTACTGCTCAGAATTGATTTACTTTTATTACTTACTGAGTTTGAGTACTCACATTACTCCCTGCATCTTATGTGCAGATTCAGGTATTTTTGAACCTAGCAGCGGGTGTTGATCGCTCAAAGGCAAAGTCATCGGAGTTTAGCAAGGTAGCTGCCTGGCATTCGCAGCACAGATTTTCTCCCTCTTGTTTCATTAGACTGTATTTAGTACATTTTCTGACTTTTTGTTGTATTCAGATTTTTTTGTAGATGCTCATAATTAGTGATACCCCGATGTTGGGCTTGTGTATGTATTCTGCACTATTTATTTAAACTTACATCATGAGATTATTGATTAATAAATGGTATAATAATAACCTTTAGTGACTAATGGTAGATTCGGGAGTTATGTCGGCTGACCTAGTTTCACGATAGGCACCATCACGACCGGGTCGATTTTGGGTTATGTCAAGTTGGTATTAGAGCCTAGGTTACATAGGTCTCATGAGTCATGAGCAGGTTTAGTAGAGTCTCGCGAATCGGTACGAAGACGTATGTACTTATCCTCAAAGGTTGCAGAACATTTAGGAAAAACTTAACATTCTTGAATTCTTATCGTGCGTCCTTGATTCAACTTGAAATATAACTCTTTAAATTCCTTCCATGCATTCCTATACGCACATGAGCTCTCGGTATCAGTTGTGCATTGGTGGCTTGTAATTCCCTGATCGAGGAGTGAGATGTGATCTCTGTGTGTTGATGTTGGGCCAATCTGGAGAACTTGAGGCCAGATTTTGCCTATAGCTTGAGCTCTGAGGCGTTGATTGTGTAAGCATGTGCTCTTGGATTTGTTTGTTCGATAGTGTCCCTATTAGTAGGAGTGATGATTGGATAACTATGTGATGAGTATGATGTGACTACGAGATGTGTGCATATGATTTGAATGAAACAAGAAGGGTCTGCTTGGCAATAGTAAGAACTATCCGGTGCTTGATTTTCATCGTGATTTGATGTATAGCCCGAGTTGTAGTTGGTTTGAAGGACCTTTTCATGTTGCCTAGTTGGTAAGTGAAGTAAATTTCACGTTGTGATATGAGTTCAGACTTAGGAAGATTAAGTGACTGCGTAATATTTATGCCGGTGGAAGGGTATGAAGAGATGCTAGTTTGAGGCGAAGCAGGTAGGTTATCTCCCACGGATTGTTCTGAAGTTTGTGTGATCCTTATGTCGTTTATTGGAAAATCTCTGTTTCCAGTGAAAGATATGTGTTACAATTTGAATTTAGGTTGCTTAAGAGAGTAAGCTTGACTTTTATGAGGGTGAATGCGAGATTTGCAGAAGATTTAAAGTACTACATGGTCTGTGTTCCACAAACTTATGAAGGATTGAGTTTAATCTCACTATGGTATTATGGCAGTAATACAGTATATGTGTTAGGAGTTATTGTGTGTTTTGATTTATGGATTTGAGCCAAGTGTGGGAGTCTACTATTGATTAATTGATTGCATGGTTATGTGCTATGTTGGTTCCAGTTTGAGGCCTATGGGTGAACCAGTTATGACTTACGAAGGTTGAGACCGAGGATGGCTCGAGTGAAGGAAATTCCAATAAAGGTTATGTTATGCTCTATGGGTGTATGAGAATCATGGAATGACTTGAGTTGTTATTGGCAAGGATGTACGGTACATAGAGCAGGAAGTTGCTTGGTTGTATTAACGTGAGGTTACATTTTGTGGTGTTGGAGTGCTAAGGGAGCACAGGTCGTCCGGTCCGTCTGATCAGTCTAATTACGATTTGGGTAGAGTGGATGACTCTCGAGAATGGTTCTAATGGGTTCAAGATGTTACACGTAATAATTGGAGATTTTCAAGTTGTATAGTTAGCTAGATTGGAGGTTTGCATTTGAGGGTGTCAAGATCGTGGTATTTCTATATTATTATGGATTCCACACATTCAGGAAGGTAAAGGTAATGACTTTAGATTCATAGAAGGTCTTCTCAGAGCGAGTAACTCGGCTATGGTACTTTTGGGGCTGCTTCAGATGAATGCGAGGGTTTATGAGCCTTAGGGCGATGTGACGTTAAGCTAAAGTTTGTGGGGCAAGTTTTAGTTAAGGGTAGTGGTGTATTAGCAAGGAAATGTTCAATTTGAAGGTAATTCGGAAGGAAATCGGAGAATTTGGACAGCTTGGTAGTAGGTTGAATCGGCAGGGTAATAGATATGATCGGTTCTTCGGTGCTTATGATGCACTGGTTTCTACAGGTGTTTCGTGGAAATTCTCTTAGATTTTGATGGCCTGCGTAGCTGGGTTGAGTTAGAGGGATTTGGTTCTGACGATTTGGTATTGTGCAACTAGACTTCGGAGATTTCTTGACGGTTTCTACCACGGTTAGAGATGTGTATTTTCTACTGGCATGAGGAGCATTGAATGTATAATAATCACTGATTGGTGTGGCTTGATGAGGGTATATATTTCAGAAAGGGTGATGTGCTTGAGTTATAGATGCTTTATTGGTATTGCGGCACAGTCTAGTTTGATCGACTGATGATATTCGAATTTGCTTGGCAGCACAGAAGAATTATAAGTGTACCTCTCGTAGGATGATTGAGTATTAGAGGTGTGTTGTATATTCATACGGTGGAGTTGGGATCAAATATGATGATTTGTGTGTTTTACGGATTTAGAGACTGGGGATTCTCATAAACAGGTTATTTCGCAGTTGTGGACTATAAAGATGTGGGTAAGCTAGTTAGATGATGGTTTGTGCTATTATTCAGTCATTGTGAACTTTCAGAGGGATTATTTATCTGTTATCGGTGACCAGAGTTGATGTGTGGTTCATTGGTAGGCCCAACATGGATTTGTGTTCTGCACCGGGACGAAATTGTTGACTCAGAACTGTTATTGTTGAGAGATATTCCATTCGATTGTTGTTGAGCTTATCTGCGTTCTAGAGTGATCAATGAGTTACTCTTTGGTGTTACGAAAGGTTTTGATTTGTTGGTTATATGTGCATATGGTGCGATTCCATTTGATCTTCATAGCAGAATTTGAGCGAGACGGATAATTGAGCGCTGCATAATTTGTTGCGCATTGGGTATGTTCTTTCGGACTGATATGGCATTGCGTCATTTGCTTTTCCATGGTTATGATGATTCACTTTTGGTTGCTAGGTATCAAAGTGTGCTTGGTTGATGATTTTGAGCATGGTGATTTGAGGTGTGTCATGGGAACCAATGTTTGGATAGAGTCGCGCATGGCGGCGAAGTTATGTCGAGCTATGATCCTTCAGGTTAGAATCCTATGTTCTGTTCCTATGATTTGTGACGGGTTCCCAACATCTTGTTGTAGTGGTACTGGTGAGCTTGCGGTACAGCTCTTTCATTTGAGTCATTTTCAGAATTTGAGTATGTTCGGTTATTACTTATTGATGTACGAATTGCACGAGTTGTGGCTTTAGTTTTTATTGATCTGTCATGTCACTAGAGTAGTTGTGTTGGATTAGATGATAAAGTTGGGATCTATAATGGATACAAACGGATTTGATTTCAGCATGTTGGAAGGATAATTTCAAGGTTCGGCTTAGAAATTTGCTATGGTCCTTGCCAAAGGAGAAGTGGCTTCGTGAATGGTTATCTGAGTAATGGTTATGACTTATTACATGTTTTAGTTATCATTGGCAGTATACGGAAGTGTTGGAATGAGGCTTTATTGGATAAGAGATATTATCGATATTCGGTTGTTTTGGTAAAATGTTGTGATTAGAAGTTATCGCTGTGAATGTTTTAGTATGTGGTATATCATGTAATGGCATTTGAGTCTATGGGTATGGTTTGTTACAACTTGTTCGGGCTTGTTCAGAGAATAGATTTGAGATTCTAATCTTGTAGATGATTTTGGAAGTGGAAATGTGGTTCTAAGATTTATGGGCTAGGTTAGATTGTAAAAATTTCAGTTACATTGTGTTATCAGACCTATATGAGATAGGGTGACGCGGGATCACCTCCGGGCATATGCAATGTAAGGTTTCACAGAGATTTGATGGTTTTCAGAACAACTCTAAGCATGTTCGAGGATGAACATATGTTTAAGTGGGGGAGGATGTAACGACCCCACTAGTCATTTTGAGCTTATGCACTTCGCTCGCCAGTTCTCGGTCATGTCTAGCCTCGTGTGATGTATTATGACTTATATAAAACGTAGGTTTTGGTTTTCAGGGTAATCGAAATGAATTTGGAAGAGCAGTTCTTAGTTTGAAGCTTAAAATTTAAAGGTTTGATCAAGTTTTGACTTGTTTATTTATTATCTTGGATTGGAATTTTTACAATTTGATTAGATTTGTTAGATGATTTGGGACTTAGGAGCATGATCGGAAGGTACTTTGGAGGTCCGTGGAAGGTTTAGGCTTGAATTGGCAAAATTGGAATTTGGGCATTTTCTGGTCGATAGGTGAGATTTTGATTTAGAGGTCACAATGGAATTCCGGAAGTTGGAGTACGTATGTTGTGTCATTTGTGACGTGTGTGCAAAATTTCAGGTCATTCGGACGAGGTTTGATAGACTTTTTGATCGAAAGTGAAATTTGAAAGTTTTTGGAATTCTTAGGCTTGAATCCAATGTGATCTTGGTGTTTTGATGTTGTTTTGATCATTCCAAAGGTTAGAGCAAGTTTGAATGATGTTATAGGATGTGTTGGTATATTTGGTCAAGGTCCCGAGGGCCTCGGGTGTACTTCGGGTGTTCAAACGGGCAATTTCGGCCCATGGGTAGCTGCTAGTTTTCTGGTATTTTAGCATCAGATTTCCCTTAATGGCGTTCGCAGGGTAATTGTTGCGATCACGTAGAATAAGGATTGAGTCTGGCATATTTTTTCTATGTGATTGCATAAGAAGGTTTGCGATCCCATAGGTTGGGAAGTCTTGAGAAGTGCGGTCGCGTGGGTCTCCTTGCGATCACGTAGTAGAAAAGAAGGGCGCAATCGCATGAGGGAGTATGATATTTGTCACGACCCAAAATCTAACAATGGTCGTGATGGCGCCTATCGTGTTACAAGGCAAGCCTATTCCCAAAATATTACTACTAATATGATTATAAGAATTTAATAAAATATTTTCAATAATTTAATTCCTGATAAACTAAACCAACTCTAAATATAGATAATATAAAATACGAGAACGAGTCCCAAACATCGGGGAGTCACTAAGTCATGAGCATCTAAAACTATAAACAAAGATTTATAAAGTGTCTAACATCCAAAAGAAGAAATGATAAAAGGAGTAACAAGATCCTGCGGACACTAGCAGCTACCTTGCAATCTCCACAGATAGCTGGCCAGAACTCAATGATCGCCGTGCTCTAACTCACCTGGATCTGCACATAAAGTGCAAGGTGTAGTATGAGTACAACCACCTCAGTAGTGAAAGAAATAACTAAGGAATTGAGTAGTAGTGACGAGCTAATCAAAACAGTCCAATTATTTATTTTCACAATTTACAATAAACATAAATAAACAGGTAAATTCCATAAAACCAATAAATGCCACAAAGAAACTAACAGGTAAGTGAAACTACAACAAACGTAAATGCAACCTCACAACAATATCACTCCATCACTCAGCACTCGCACTCAGCACTCCACACTCAACACTCAATACACTCAACACTCTACGCTCAGTAGGGGAGTGTACAGACTCCGAAGGGGCTCCCAACACCCAAGCGCTAAGCACAGACAACTCACGTGCCATCATATCAATACCTGGATCCGCACGGTCAACTCACGTGCTAGGCAGATAACTCATGCGCTATGGTATCAATACCTGGACCTGCACGGTCAGCTCACATGCTATGCGGACAACTCATGCGCTATGGTATTAATATCCTCACAACAAGCCATCGGTCTCACTCAATCATGTGCCTCACTAGCCTCACTATCATCAACAAATAAGGGGACACAACCCACATCAAGTATCACGACGTACTAGCAAATAATAGAGACTGAGGTAAACATGTACAATAATTTCTATGACTGAGTACAAATATAATGAGCATGAATAAAGCCTAAACATGATCTCTAACATGAAGGCAAATAATTTCAACAATAAGTAAACACATAACTATGGATAATAGCTATTAGGCCTCACAGCCTCACGAGACGGACCAAGTCTCAATCCCTCGGGGTGCACACCCAGATGCCCGTCACCTATCATGGATATCACCACCAAACAATCACATGATATCAATTTCTCCGGTTTATACTCTCAAAGCCAGAGTTAAAACTGTTACTTACCTCAGCCGCGTAAAATCGTACTTCGGGATGCCCTCGTCTCTGGACTCGATCTCCAAAAGGTCCCAATCTATCCATAATCAGAAAACTACTATCAACATAGTCTAAAGAATCGAATTCCACAATAAAAACTCAAAAATAGGCCAAAAATCCGAAATCGGCCAAAACCTGGCCCCTGGGCCCACATATCGGAATCAGTCAAAAATGGTAGAATAATAATCCTCTTCCTCTCCCGAGTCTAACCTTATAAAACTCGTCAAAATCGGACTCCGTTTGATCTCTCAAATCCTCACTTAAAACACTCAAAAACTCAAACCCTAACTCCCTCAATTTTCACTTTGAAATCATCAATCAAATCCCAAAAAACGAAGATATGTTCATGAAATATAATCAAAACCGAGTAGAGAAAACTTACCCCAATCCATATGGTGAATATCGCCTCAAAAATCTCCCAAATTTGAGCTCCCTAACTCAAAATATGATCGAATGAGCAAATCCTTATTTTATGTATTTTTCTACCAGCTATTCTACCTCGTTAATCATGCCAAAAAATCCCGAAACTCATATTTTATGATTCCGATAGATTCTTTGTAAAATTCTAATCAATTTAGGCTTTTGAATCACTCAATTTGACCTTATAATGAATGAGATATCTGGGTTTTAATATTTGCAAATAGTGTTGATTTTTAAATACGCTGCTAGTGCGATTTCGTAATTACTCTGAAAAAAATCTAGCAACCTAATTTTTAGTAAAATGGCCATAAATCTTCATACGATGTCCAAATTCGATGATTCTTTTTGCTACGGGTCTGTAATTACAATAGGGATCTAATGCTTCAATCAAAAACTAAATTGGAGCTCATTTGTTCAATATGATATTATTTATACTTTGAGAAACGGCGTCGAAACATAAGGAAAAAAAAACAAGCACAACACAAACCCAAACCTATCTGAAACTCACCCGACCTTTGGGACCTCAACCAATAATTCCAACAAGTCATATATCACTACCCGAACTTAGTCGAACCTCCAGAACACCTAAAACAACACCAAAACACCAAATCAACCTCGAATTCAAGCCTAAGAATTTCTAAACTTCCAACTTTCGCCATTTCAAGCCTAATTCTATCACAGACCTCCAAATTATATTCTGGACACACTCCTAAGTCTAAAATCACCCAACGAAGCTAACTAAATCATAAAAATCCAAATCCGAATTCGTTTACTTATTAGTAAATTTTTGATTGACTTTTCTAACTTAGCTTTCTAACTAAGAGAATAAGTGTTCGTTTCACTCCAAAACTACTCCGAACCCAAACCTACCAACTCGATACAACTCAACACGGATGAAAAATACATAAAGAAGCATAGATAGGGGAAATAGTGCTATAACTCTCAAAACAACAGGCCAGGTCGTTACATCCTCCCCCTCTTAAAAAAACATTCGTCCTCGAACGAGTCTAGAAACATACCTGGAGTATTAAATAGGTGAAACCATCACTAATACCTTCTCGTCACATTAAAATTATATGTACTGATCTCATGATCACATCATACTCATCACGTAGCCATCTAGCCACCATTTCCCCTGATAGGGACATTACCGGACATATAAGTCCACGAGCACGAGATCACACAATCAACACCTCAGTGCTCAATCTATAGTCAAAACCCTGACTCAAGTCCTCCCGACTGGACCGGCATCAACACACAGAAATCACATCTCGACCTCATCCAAGGAATCACAATCTGTCAATGCACAACTGATGTCGAGTGCTCATGTGCGCGTATGAATGTGTGGAAGGAATTCAAAGAATTACACTTCAAGCTGAATCAATACCGCACGATAAGAATTCAAGAGGGTGAAGATTTCCTAAAGGTCTGCAGTCTCTCGAAGATAATTACAGACATTTCTGTACAGATCTGCAAGACTCTACTTAACCCGCTCATGACTTGTGAGACCTATGTAACCTAGGCTCTGATACCAACTTGTCGCGACCCAAAATCTAACAATGGTCGTGATGGCGCCTATCGTGTTACAAGGCAAGCCTATTCCCAAAATATTACTACTAATATGATTATAAGAATTTAATAAAATATTTTCAATAATTTAATTCCTGATAAACTAAACCAACTCTAAATATAGATAATATAAAATACGAGAACGAGTCCCAAACATCAGGGAGTCACTAAGTCATGAGCGTCTAAAACTATAAACAAAGATTTATAAAGTGTCTAACAATCCAAAAGAAGAAATGATAAAAGGAGTAACAAGGTCCTGCGGACACTAGCAGCTACCTTGCAATCTCCATAGATAGCTGGCCCGAACTCAACGATCGCCGCACTCTAACTCAACTGGATCTGCACATAAAGTGCAGGGTGTAGTATGAGTACAACCACCTCAGTAGTAACAAAAATAACTAAAGAACTGAGTAGTAGTGACGAGCTAATCAAAATAGTCCAATTATTTATTTTCACAATTTAAAATAAACATAAATAAACATGTAAATTCCATAAAACCAATAAATGCCACAAAGAAACTAACAGGTAAGTGCAGCAACAACAAGCATAAATGCAACCTCACAATAATATCACTCCATCACTCAGCACTCGCACTCAACACTCCACACTCAACACTCAATACACTCAACACTCTACGCTCACTAGGGGTGTGTACAGACTCCGGAGGGGCTCCCAAAGCCCAAGCACTAAGCACGAACAACTCAAGTGCCATCATATTAATACCTGGATCAGCACGGTCAACTCACATGCTATGCGGACAACTCACGTGCTATGGTATCAATACCTGGACCCGCACGGTCAACTTACATGCTACACGGACAACTCACACGCTATGGTATTAATATCCTCACAACAAAGCCATCGGTCTCACTCAATCATGTACCTCACTAGCCTCACCATCATCAACAAATAAGGGGACACAACCCACATCAAGTATCACAACATATTAGCAAATAATAGAGACTGAGGTAAACATGTACAATAATTTCTATGACTAAGTACAAATATAGTGAGCATGAATAAAGCCTAAACATGATCTCTAACATGAAGGCAAACAAGTTCAACAACAAGTAAACACATAACTATAGATAATAGCTATTAGGCCTCACTGCCTCACGGGACAGACCAAGTCTAAATCCCTCATGGTGCACACCCACACGCCTGTCACCTAGCGTGGGTATCACCACCAAACAAACACATGATATCAATTTCTCCGGGTTTATACCCTCAAAACCAGAGTTAAAACTGTTACTTACCTCAACCGCATAAAATCCTACTTCGGGATGCCCTAGTCTCTAGACTCGATCTCCAAAAGGTCCTAATCTATCCATAATCATAATATTACTATCAACATAGTCTAAAGAATCGAATTCCACAATAAAAATTCAAAAATAGGCCAAAAATCTGAAATCGGCCAAAACCCGGGCCAACATCGCGGAATCAGTCAAAAATGGCAAAATAATAATCCTCGTCCTCTCTCGAGTCTAACTATATAAAATTCATCAAAATCGGACTCTGTTTGATCTCTCAAATCCTCACTTAAAACACTCCAAAACTCAAACCCTAACTCCCTCAATTTTGACAATTTAGGTTCTTCTTCATTCAAGAACCTAAATTTTGAAAATCTCCTTTAATTACTCTGTTATTAACGAAATAGTTCGTCTTCTTCAGTTGTCACCGCAATGGACACAGCACCGCCGTCCGGCAGTGAAATAACACCGGACCGGACCCAAAAGAACCCCCTCCCCAGCGCGCACAAACCCCAGGTGTTTTCAAATCAAAACTCCAAGGTAGATGATACAGAGTTACAAAACGGA